>BSSO01003418.1:0-16548 GCA_030267885.1 Mesembryanthemum crystallinum | reverse complement strand
TTTTTTTTTTTTGGCTAATCAGTGTGCTACCGATCAAAATAAGTGTTTCTACACATGGTGACTTTAAGGAAGGTTGAACTCATAATTTAAGGATTGAAGTCGCACTTTATTATGAATAAGGACAATTTTTGATAAAATTTATTTAAGAAAAGATTTATGGTTAAAGTTATTTACAAAATCAATATTGACTTCATCATATGGATAAGGAACAAAATGGTTTTACGAAATGTGAAGTTCGAGGTCGTGATTCTAAGTTAGAGGGTGCGAACATCGATTAGATCAAAATTGCTTCATCGTAGGATTTGAATCTACTCATATAGATCATATAGCCCTAAAGTAGTATGGACGAGGGATTCCGTCACTAAGATGTTTCACTAGGGAATCACATGGTAAATTTTTAAATTTTTTTTTTTTTCTTTTGGAAGATAGTAGTTGAGTGACTTTGAATGTGACGCGTTACCAGAGTTAAATCGATCCCCGGGAAGGAAGCTCTATATGCATTTCAATAGAGCTTCCAATAGGCCATCCACGTGAACTGTGGACTTCCCAAGGCTAACTGCTCTTGATGTTCTCAGGCTGTAAACATGCATAGTAAACGGGTTGGATCGACCCGATTCTGATTCGTACGTAGTATAAAGATTATACCTCATGGATATAGTCGTTTGGTTGGAATCACCCACTAGGGATGGAAAAATGTATAATTTGAATGAGGAGCTATGGGTTATATGTTTGAAGGCAAGCGATTCACAAGGACATTTGGACATAACGCCAATTAAGATGGGACAATTGTAGTTTGTCATATTCGATCATGAGTGTTCCACTAAGGATGTGATTTTTTGAGGGGCACTAAGGATGTGATTGAATCACTGGAGATGATGGATTTGGACTGATGGATGATGTTGGTAAGAGATGAAGGGTAGGTGGAACACCCGAACTCACGTTTAAGCAAATTTACAATACTAACCTCATGTTTGATTTTAGGTCAGTTTCATAAGACAAGGAATATATCGTGCAGTAGTCACAAGCCACATATTTTTAGGTGCTCTCAGGTGTACCCAACTACACATGCACTGATGATAATAACAACAATTGTGTGAGAATAACATTTTCAATAGTTTCTAGTTTTTATTTTTGTCAAAATTCAAATATTCGCAATTTGAAATAATTTAATTACTCCTTACGTCCCCTATTTATCTTTCAGAAACTGATATTGCACAAATATTAAGGAGAGGCTTTTTGGTCTATTTTACCCTTATAGGGGAACCCATGTGCTAAAGATTAATATATTGGAGATAGATATTAGTGTGAGAGAATAAATTAATAGAGATAGATTTTGATTGAGAGAGGGTAAAAAATCTGAAAAGTAAAGTGATTGGAGAGAGAAAGTAAGATTTTTTTTATTGTATTTGTGAGTCATTTGGGGGTATTATAGGGAAGTGTTGGTAATTTTTGAGTTTTGAAATCTCAATAAGGGACAAAATATTTGAGATTTATGAAATCTCAATAAGGGACAAAATATTTGAGATTTATGAAGAGAGTATTTAATATCTGTTGTATTACCCAAAAGAAAAAACAAAATTTCCAATGAATACATTTTTTCCTTATATTGTAAATTCTATTTTTATTTTTTTTTAATCATGATGAATTGAATAATAAATTTTATAGTAGTAATAAAATATATTAGCTATAAAAAATTTAAATTTTTTTAATCAATATTTATCATCATAATTGAATATAATATATTTTACAATGATATTAGCACATGTATAATTAATTTATAATCTTTTTGTTTTCAATAGGCAAGGAAGCCACCCTACTTTGAGGATAGTGAGACTCGAACCCCAGTCATTGCTGGGGACGAGTGGGGAGTGTACCACTGCGCTACTCATGCTCATAATTGTATGATCTATAATTTGGTACATACGTTATTTTGTATAAATCATAAAGGAAAGAAAAAGCAACGATAATAATAATAATAATAATAATAATAATAATAATAATAATAATAATAATAATAATAATAATAATAATAATAATAATAAAGTGAATGTAGTTTATCTGGGTATGCTGTTAAGAGGTTGTGTGTGTTGCGCAGAGAGATCACACGTTCAATTCTTTTTCATTGCATTTCCTGCTTGGGATGTCAAAGTTTCAATAGTGGGTCTGAATCATTGCGTGGTAGGCTTGGATGTCTATGTGATCTTGTTTAATTCAATCTAATTTTTTTTTAATTTTTTTTTTTGGTAATATTGATTCAAAGAAACAACTGTCGAAAAAATGTTTGCTTAGAGTCATAATAGTTTCACATTGGAAAGTGTCGCCTTTGCTTATCAGGATCAACACTTTTTAATAGTGTTGCTATTATTTGAAAAGTGTTGCCATAGGGATAAGGCTACTAAGCTAAGGGGCACTTTGAAAAGTGTCGCACTTTCTCTAATGCGATTTTGGTCTTTTTGGATGTATGTGTGACCTTGATTCCATCTAAATTTTGTTTGTAAAAATTATGTCTGTTAATATTGATTCAAAAAAAAAAAAAAAAACTTTCAAAAACGTGGTGGCTTACAGTCATATTGTCGCCTTTGCTTAGCCTATTATTTGAAAGAGTCATGATACATCTCTTCTAAGAAGATATAATGTAAAGTTGTCTTCTTTAGTAAAAAAACTATGAATTGTAGCAAAAAAAGTGTTTATCTTTTACTACATGGACTATATTTTATTACTACATGAATTTAAATGGATCATATTTTATAGAAAAAGTTTTTCAAAAACTACCTATAGTTTACCACAATTTGTGGAAAAGTACCTAATATAATTTTATTTTTTTTTGTGAGAAACTACCTAATATGAGGTTAACAGCGTTAAAAAAGGGGGGGGGGGTGAAATGACTGTTATGCCCCTGTTATTTGCATGTGGGGTAACACGTGGTGAAGGGTGAAACCACAACATTCACCCCCCGTAAAATTCACCCACCCCCTCCCTTCTCTCTCTAAACCCTAATCCTCAACTTCTCTCTTTTCCCTTATCGTTCTCTCTCTAAACCCTAATCCTCAGCATCATCGTTCATCATTGTTCATCATCGGCCATCATCAAGCATCATCAAGCTTAAAGGAGTGCTCTTGTACATCTGAAGGTAGAAGAATCGCAAAAATCGAGGTAAGATTCCCTCAATTTCGCTCTCTTTCTCTGTCATTCTCAGTGGCACTCTGTTCTCTTTCATTTTCGCTCTCTTTCTCTATCTTTGTCTAAGTGGCACTTTGTTTTCTCTCTATTTGTCTGTGCGCACATGTTAAAGTAATGGTCCCCTTGTATATGTTCCCTTTTGAGTATGATTTTGTCCATTGAATTTGTCAATAGTGAAAAAGGTCAAATTTTTTATTTTTATTTTTATTTATTTTTATTTTTTTGGGAGTAATGAACCCTATTAATCTAATGGGATCTAGAATGTGGGTTAATTATTTAATTACTTTCCTAAATTTTTGTTTTGTTTTTTAACTATTAAATTCAATAATTGTTAATTATTTGGCACCTTTCAGCATGTCAAATTCTCATAAAAGAATGGTTATATCTCATGAGGCTCTTCCAAATTCTATGGGTATTAGGCTATTAGTGGGGGGTAAATTTGTGACTGTACATGGAAAAATATTTTATAATAAGGGTGTAATGCATTTAGAGAGTAATATACCAAGGGTAAGATGAAGTTATGCAATGTTAGTTAGGATGGTGAGGGAAGCTGGTGAAGTTAAGGGGGAGTTTAATATGTGGTATAAGAAAAAGGGAAAAAGCCTCAAAACTGGTAGAATGAGGATTAGAGAAGATGAAGACGTTAGGTTATTGATTCAGACAAAAGATGCAAATCGTAAGGTGACTGTGTATGTGACTGAAGTGAATGGAGAAAAGGATCCATGAGAGGGGTACTGTGATTTTGGTAGGCATCTGTACCCAATTGAGAGAGGGGATAAAGGAGCCGTTAATGGTGGGCGGGGAAGTGGCTGTGGGCCAAGTGTTGGGCATAATAGTGGCAGTGTGCCAAGTGTCGGGCAGAATAGTGGCAGTGAGCAGGGAACAAGAAGTGGGCCACATCCAAGTGGGCTGATGGGCCATTCAATTTCACCAACTTCACCTATTTTTGAGCCTATACCAAAGCCCAGAAGGCTAACCCCAAGGACCAAGAACCCCAACTTCATTAACTCCTTGTTTGACCTGAAGACACCAATCCAACTACCTCCAACTCAACCACCTGATATGGCCAGCCCTTGTCACAGTGCACTACTATTGAGGAGATCACCCAGGCAACATTTAACTCCCCTCCCCTCCAAATCCTAAAAAAACTGTTAAAAATGCCCTCCCTTTAACTTGTCCTTCACAAGTTAATGTGTCACCACAACAGCTTCTACAGGTTAGAAGATCTCCTAGGCAACATAGAATCCCCCCTCCAAACCCTAAAAATTCTGCAGAAACTGCCATCCACCAAACCCAAGCTTCACAACAAGAAAGCCAAATAATACCTAGGAGATCCCCTAGGAACATCAGCAAAGTTCCTATTCCACTGATCCCCCAAACAGCCACCACAACAAGACAGAAACTGCTCACTAAAAGAAGGTTGATTCAAGAGGGTGTGCCTGTTGGGGTTTGTGAGGCAGATGTGGATGGGGATGGGGATGATGTGCCAGATGGTGATGGTGGTTTTGATGATGAGGTAAGGGATGATATTTGGTGTGAGTTTGTGCAGGTTGAGTGATTGGATGCTTGTAAGGCAACACTAGGAAGGGATGCAATAGATCCAAAGTATAAGGATCTGTATATTGATGATGGCTATGACGAGGAGGCAGATTCAGAGTTTGAGGAATATCTAGATGATGAGGAAAGTGATGCAACTGATGAGGATGATTGTGTAGATTCTGAGGAAGATGGTGAATTTAATTTAGAAGCTGAGGATGGCTATGATGATGATTCTGATGATTTGAGGAGTATTAATGGTTCTGATGATGAAGCTGATCATAAAGTTTGAGGCCAAAACACAACTGTGGGTATAAAGAATTGAACCCCAAGATGACTTCACAGTAATTGGTAGAGAAGTACATAGAGCACTGGAGGTCGGATTCTCACTGGAAGATTGAGGCATTCAAGGATCAAGTCACTAGAGATATAGCGATGACTTGTGGGTATTATAAGCTGTACTATGCTAAGGCAAGGGCTATGTTCATGATTTATAGCAATGTTGCAGAACAGTATAAGAGGGTTTGGGATTATGTGGCCATTCTGAAGAAGTACAACCAAGGTAGTTATGCTCATGTGTTAGTTGATAGGATTGATAGGCCTGCTGTAACTTGAAGGTGCCATACCCTTGTTAGTGCTTGTGGACTGTTGGGAAGGATGCAAACAACAACATTTTCCCATTTGCATGAGAAATTGTAAAGGTGGAGAACACCCAAACTTGGTGTTGGTTCATGGAGCTGATTATGGACATTGGCAGTGTTGATGGCTCTGGATGGACCATAATGTCTGATAGACAGAAAGTAAGAAACTATTTTTCATGCTTTTTTGTCCTTAAGCAGTATATATTTGAGAAAATCTAACTTGTTTTTATTGTTGTCATGTTATAGGGACTGTTGGAAGCTTTGAAGACAGTGATACCTAATGCTGAAATTAGGTACTGTTGTCAACATATATGGGCCAATTTCAAGGTACAATTCTCAGGCCAAGCATACAATGAGCTATTCTGGAGAGCTACAAGGGCATACGCCAAGGTATGATATTTATTTTTGGGAAATTCTATATGATGCCACTGTGTTATACGAAATTCTACGTGGCAGAATTTTTTATTGTGGATTTTACATGTTGCCACTATTCTATTAATCATCACCAAATGCATAGACAAACGTTAGCTTTTCAAGTGAATTGTCATAAAAATCCCACTCAAAGGCAATTGTGATCGATCAAAATGATCATACCTCTCTTCTGCTCATTATTTTCCATCAATTCGGATTGAACTCAACCAATTAGCTCAATTTCGAACAATGCCCGCTCAACTCCCTTATATCTTTCTATAATGGTAGTAGATACAAAATGATACATGAAATAGGACAATAAAGGTCTAACTACTTCGTAACATGACATCAAAAACTAAAATAACATACTACATCATGATTCTGAATAAAAAGTTATAACGGTTGGCCGTAATGTAGTGGATGTCAATAGTAGAGTGGCGCCATGTAGAATCGTAATTAAAAAAATTCGCCATGTAGCATTTCAGAAAACATGATGGCACCATTTAGAATATCCCTTTGTTTTTTTTATCCCTGTTACTCCATTTTGAAGTTGTATCAGTAGGTAAATTAGACATTTAAGGGTACTGATTGGTAAATAATACAGTTAGGTTGAATTTGAATGGGCTATAGAAGGGATGAAATGGTTGAACAAAGAAGCTTGGGCCTATCTTAATAAGATTGATCCCAAACACTGGGCTAGGCATGCCTTTAGTACACTAAGAAAATCTAACATGTTGAACAACACGGGTGAAAGTTTCAATAATGTGCTAAAAGAAGCAAGGGACAAACCTATACCCACCCAAATGGAATGGATGAGGAGGTATGTCTTGAAGAGGCTTTTCAATAAGAGGGAAAGGGGTGAGTCTTATGAGGGTTTTGTAATGCCTTTTCTAAAGAGTACTTTGAGTGGAATGCAATAGAAGTTAGATAATGCAAAATACACCCAGCAAATGCTGATATTTTTGAGGTTGACTATAAGAAACAGAGTTAGTGAACTTCAAAGACAGAACATGTGGGTGCTTCAAATAGGATCTCACTGGAATTCCATACCCATGCAATTGCCTGCATAAAAAGAAACAGAACTGAGGTTGAAGATTATTTACATGAGTATTATTCCAAGGCTAAGTACATGTGCACTTACTCCCCTACTGTCAACCCCTTACCTGGCATGAGCCAATGGGAGAAGTCCCCATACCCTGAACCAGATCCACCAGCAAGCAGAAAGATGTTTGAAAGACCATCAAGGAAGTGAAGAAGAGAAAAAGAAAAGAGGCTGGAGAAGTTGAAGATAGGCTGGTTAAGAGAGCCAAAAAGCCTAACAAATGCAGCAACTGTGGCACACTTGGGCATAACAACAAAATATGCAAAAATCAACCTCAACCACCATCTAATGAGCCAAAGTCCAAAGGTGGCAGGCCCTTATCTGTTGACAAGTGGACTGTAAATGAAAGAACAACGAGAAAGAAGGTGATACTAAGTTCTTTACATGTTTCTTAACTTGTTTTGTTTATTGTACATCCACATGACTAATAGGAAATTTGTTTGTTGCCTCCAATAGGGATCAGGGCAAGCTACTGGAAAGAAGGGGACATAGGACACAAGGCCCTAATGGGGTAGGAACTAGTGGAGCTGCTACACAAATGCTTGTGGCTGTCAGCTCAAGCCAACCTCAAAGCCAATTCCAAGATAACAGTTCAATGGTGTAGTATTATTAGGGTATGATCTTTTATAATGGATGTAACAAACAATATTTTAGAATTTCAGTGTTTATTTATACAAGTGAAGACAATTAGACATTTACGGTTATGTTCCTATGTAGTCTATTATTGAGACAAGTTGCTAGTTTTAGTATGTTGGATGTTTAAGCTGCACTTGGACAGCTTACTCTTTGAATGGTATTGATTGAAGGAATGAAATTTCAGAAATTTAAGTACAAACTTCTTACTAATTGCCACTGCCATTTCAATTGTCATTTCATTGCAAATGTCGCAAACACTTACTCAAAAGTTTGCAAAATAATGAAAGTCATTACATGGCATACACTGATTCAAGTTTAATCAACCCTATACAATCAACCTACAACCTAAATGATACCTATTACAATAGCAAACAAAATCACAACCAAGGCAGCCAACCCAATTAGAATACCATTTTTGCTCTTACATTTCTTCTTCACCATCTTCAGCTCAATTGCAAATTCATTGCACTTCACCCTCAACTTTTCATTCTTAGCCTTCAGTTTTGTCTTCTCTGGTTCAATTCCAATCTTCAAGTTGCTAATTTCTTACTTCAACATTCTCTTCTCACACATTAAACCATTGGTCACATCCTCTGCCAAGCACATATGTCTTTGTCATACCATCTAAAGAAAGTGCAACCCCTTCTTTCTGTTAATGGATCATAGTCAGGGCAAGCTATGAACCTTCTTCCTGGGTTCTCCTCTGTCCAAGATCGGACAATTGGCACATGCATCTCACAAACATCTCTCCAGCAAGGTGATGAGGCAGTTGATGGTGACATTTTTCCTATGATTTCACCATGAATTTAACATCATTAGTCATCAAATTAGCCAAAATTTCAAGCACTTGAGCGGAGCATACATTACTCGGTAGTAATTGAACTTGTAACCCAGATTAGACTGACATCAAAATGCGATCTATTCTCTTATTTGGTGGACTACGTCGTAATTGAAGCTAGGGATAATAATTTCCGAACTGAATATTGCTTACAAATTGTGGTAAGTCATTGTTTCTTTTGTTAATAGCATTATTTTTCAGGTTAATGAGAAGCAGAAAACTGTTCTACTCACAGAGCAAGGTTATCAGGATGCTGAAGAGACTCTGGAGGTAAATGATATATATGATCTTTGAGAACAATGGGCACTACACATCATAAATGTTATCAAGGCAAAAAAACTATTTCTAAAGGACGTTAACTACATAAGTCGGGGCAAGGAGATCCTTATAGTATATGAGTTCACTGGTCGTGTTATGCAGGTAGTTCTAATTTTGTATTTCGGTATTACATGTCTATTTCGTTCTTTAACTTTTCATACGCTTGATTATTTATCATTTTGTCAAATACACTTGTAGTGACGTGGCTTTCCCATGAAGGGGTTACTTATTTATATTATTGGCTTAAAATAAGATTATGGGATTCTGAATAGGTAGTAGTCCTTCCGTTTCAAAATATAAACTGTTTAAGGTTTGCACACAGACTAAAGTTCCTTAAATGCATACTGTTTGAATCCACAATTGAAGATCAAGGGTAAACTTGGTGGATGGTGGCTATGTTGGTGGATGGGCTGCATAGAACAACTTGGTGCATCTAATAAAAAATACTCCTTCCGTCCCCATGTATCTTGTGCAATTGCTATTTTGGGCCGTCTTTATGTAACCTGTGCATTTTCTTACTTAGACATAGATTTCCATAAAGTGGTCCACATTACCCTTCAACCTTTTTGTTCTTATGGGGAGAGAGAGGTTGGTGTGGTAAGGTAAAATAATGAGAAAGTAGATGATCTTTAAGTCATTTACCCCTCTGTCTTAATAGTTGTGCAAAAACAATTGCACAAGATACAGGGGAACATAGGAAGTAATATTCATGTCAGAAATGTACAAATTTTTAGTACCAAATTTTGTTCAGGAATGAGAAACACTTGTTATAAAAATTTAGAAAAATCTCCATACATCAAAATGACGGAATTAAAATGATATATTACATAACATAAAAGTATTGTAAGATAATATAATACAGCATAACATAATAAAATTATAGTATTTTGCTATATCACATACATTGGAGGAAGTTAAGTCTATTAATTTATTATTTACTATATTAGGAAAATGCATATACGCACTTGTAGATAACAATTTTCATGCACCCACACGTGATTCCAAACTTACAAGTCTACTAGAAGATTCATTTTTGAGCTGAGATATTTTAAATTTTAACCTAAGTTGAGCTGATGATCTAATGATTTTCAATCATGTAATATCCATGATATGATTGTAGTCTCTCCAATTGTGTATTTTAATTTTCTAGATGTTTCCATCTATATTTTTACTGTTTGACAGGCTATGAAGGTTGAAAATGCATTGCAAATTAATGGAGTTCTTAAATTAGTAGCATCAAGATTATACCTGGCAATCAGGTCGGTCAGGTCGGGTTCGGGTTGGGTCATTAACGGGTCGGGTCAAAAGCGGGTCTGTCACTTTCGGGTCGGGTTCGGTTACAGGTTGACCCAACGGGTTGAGGTGTTTATTTTATCTCATTTTTAACGCGAGTTCTCCATCGTTTATTCCAAAAAAAATAAAAATAATGAACCTTAATTTTATACTGGCTTATACTTACTAACGATAATTCTACTAATATAAAAATAATTTATACTATCTCGTATAAGAATGATCACAAATGGGTCATCCCGTGAGACCCGTCTGTTTGGTCCACAAAATAAATGGATATTAACAAGACATTTTGGTGAATTTATAAAGGCGCTACCCATAGCCCAGGTGCCCAGCCCAAACCCGCTTGATGGCCCTGTTCATGGGGGAAAAAAAACATGTGAAGTCAGGCCCGTTTCATTTTCATGCCCGCTTTTGATCATCACTAATCTCGATCAAACCATTTAAGTCTTGTAGCACAAATAACGTCAACCGCACCTCCAAACCTTCATATCAAGTAAATAGGCCATAACTGACGAGCATAACTGTTCACAATGACCTAAATATTAGATACACAATAAGGTACAAAGATATCAAAGTACAAAAGTGAACATATTTATTTGATATAAAGGCTTGGAGTTTCATAAAAACAAAGATATACAAATCATAAAAATATAAAATCAACAATAAGAAAGGGGCTTGACCCAACGGGTCGGGTTGGGTTGGGTTGGGTCTTGACCCAAAAAATTCGGGTTATTTTGGGTTCGATCATTTTCGGGTTTCGGGTCGTGATATTGTGTTCATGACTCATTTTTTCCGGGTTGGGTCAAATTTTTCCAGGTCTAATCAAGCTCCAAAGGTAAACTTGGTGGATGGTGGCAAAGGACACTGTAAACGGAACGACAAATGGCATTGTTAATAGAACCGTAAAGGGCAACACAAATGACACTGTAAACGGAACGACAAATGGCATCGTTAATGGAACCGCAAAGGGCAACACAAAACGACACCTTAAATGGAATCGCAAACGAAACCAGAAATGGCACCGCAAACGGCTTCAGAGACGGAACTAGAAACGAAACCGCAGAAGGCACCGCAAATGGAACCGGAAACGACACTACAAATGAAACCTTAAACGGACCCGCAAACGGCAGTGCAAATGGAACGACAAATGGAACCGCAAACGGAACAAAAAACAACACGGCAAACGAAACCGTAAACAACACCCCAAACGGAACCGTAAACGACACCAACAACAGGATTGTGAATGAAAATGGAAAAGCAAACAACGACACCGCAAATAGAACCGAAAACGGCACAACAAACGGACATGCAACCAAAGCCGCGAACCACACCGCAAACGGAACGACAATCAGAATCATAAACGGCACGTTAAACGAAACCGAGAATGAAAATGGCACCGCAAATGAAACCAGAAACAGAACCTCAAACCGCACTACAATCGGAATTTGGAAATGGAACTCGAAACACAAACGCAAAAGACAGCGCAAATAGAACCGCAAACTTAACCGAAAACGGCACCGCAAACGGACCCACAAACGAAACTGAAAGAGCACCGCAAACGAAACCGCTAACGACACTGGAAACTGGATCGTAAACGACACTGGAAATAGAACTAGTAGCGGCACCGCAAATAGAACAGGAAATGACATCGCAAATGGAACAACAACACCGCAAACGGCATCACAAACGCAACTGCAAAAGGCATCAAAAACAAAACCCCAAACAGAACCGGCACCGCAAAAGGAACCGCAAATGTTATTGCAAATGGCATAGAAAACAGAATCGGATACGCACCGCAAATAGAACTAGAAACGGTTGGGCAACTTACTCTTTGAATGGTATTAATTAAAGGAATGGAATTTGAGGAACTTAAGTACAAACTTCTTACTAATTGCCATTGTCATTTCATTATAAATGTCACAAACACTTACACAAAAGTTTGCAAAATAATGAAAGTCATTACATGGCATACATTGATTCAAGTTTAATCAAACCCTTACAATCAAGGCAGCCAACCCAATCAAAATGTCATTTTTGCTCTTACATTTCTTCTTCACCAACTTCAGCTCAATTGCAAATTCATTGCACTTCACCCTCAACTTTTCATTCTCATCCTTCAATTTTGTTTTCTCTGGTTCAATTCTAATCTTCAAGTTGCTAATTTCTTGCTTCAACATTCTCTTCTCACACATTAAACCATTGGTCACATCCTTCTGCCAAGCACATATGTCTTTGTCATACCATCTAAAAAAAGTGCAACCCCTTCTTTCTGTTAATGGATCATAGTTAGGGCAGGCTATGAACCTTATTCCCTAGTTCTCATCTATCCAAGAACGAACAATTGCCACGTGCATCCCACAAAAACATCTTTTCGGCAAAGGTGATGAGGCACTTGATGTTGACATTTTTTGTATGATTTCACCATGAATTTAACATCATTAGTCATCAAATTAGCCAAATTTTCAACCTCGAAGAAAAATTTATTTACTTAATTTGGTAAAGGTAAAAAGTCCCAATTTCTTTACAAACACAAACTCTAATTTTCGAAATTCATAGATTACAATCAAACACTGAGAATTATAAACAACAGTAACCATGTATAGGACAGAGAAGAAGTCAAAATCGAATTCCAATAGAAAAGGAAGTAAAAGAGAAGAGATTCAGATATTACCTTAGGAGAGAGATAGCAGTGTACGTTGGAGCATCAATAGAAATGTGGAAGGTAATTTTTTCGAATTTGTCACTTGGGAGGTATACGAAGGGAATGTTATAACAGAGACAGGTGCATAAGAGTCATTCCACAACCTTTTTTAACGCCATTAACCCTCTTTCCATTAAAATGTAACATTTTACAAAAAAAAAAAAAAAATAACAATAATAATAATAATAATAATAATAAATAAATAAATTATATTAGGTAGTTTCTCACAAAAAATATTTATATTAGGTTCTTTTCCACAAAATGTGGTAAACTATAGGTAGTTTTTGATAATTTTTCCTATTTTTTACTACAATGCTTAAAATTTTACTACAGAAGACAAGATGTTATGTCTTCTTAGAAGACACATATCATTCGGCTATTTGAAAAGTGTTTCCATAGGGATAAGGCGACATTAGCAAAGAGGGCACTTCAAAAAGTGTTGCACTTTCCCTAATGTGATATTTTTTTGGTGCTTAAACTACGCTTTAGGGGTGTTAGCATAGATTTGTTTTGTAGTAGTGTTATAAAATAGGAAAATGCAAACTTCAGCAAGTCGGGGCCTTCGTGACTTGATTTGATCACCGTCTTTAAGGGTTGAAATCATCCTAAGGCAAAATGCTTTATTCACATGGCTTTTTTTTGTCATTTATATGAGTTCATGAGTAGGAAGGGAAGTTTATTTTAAGTTCATTGCCTTTCTGGAACAACTGGAGAAACTAAAATGCTCTAAATCAACACTAAATGGGGATCTAAATTGGATATTTTCGTTTTTTGGTAATCATTTAGTATTTTTAGAAAATCCTAAAAGTTAAGACTTAACAAATGTTTTTTTTTTTTAAACACAAATTAGGACATAGATTCAAAAATTAATAACTCAATGATCAAGTAAGGTCCTAAGATTTTGGGGTGATTTTTTAACCTATTAAGGTTTGTTTGTTTATAGTTTCTAGGTATTTAACCTCGTATTTAATGAACAAATGATATGGCAGTCATTGGCAAAATACATAGATTCTAGAAATTTTAATGACAAATGATATTGTAGTTATTGGCAAAATACATAGATTCTGGAATTTTTGGACAGTGTCATGGTTTTGGATTTCGTTTAATTTATTGGATAATGATATGGAAAAAAGAGGGGATGTTGTATCAAAGATAATTTTTTGGGTTTTGGATGCAATGCGTAAGTGAAGAATAGACATTGCAAATAATGGAAGAGACTCACTCATGTACATAGGGCGACGCTCATCTGTATGGTTCAAATCTTATGATCGAAGTAAAAGGATGGGGTATTACTAACGAACTATGGTGCATGATTGCATGGAGTTGAAAGAATCGGGTTTTTCATGAAAATCGCAAGCATACAACAGGTTCTCAAACCATAGCGCCTCTCCCTTACAAGTGAGGCTTGGTTATTGATACAAACGCTTCTTTCGCTCTTGTTTATGAATATTCTTTGTAAGGAGACAAGTGATTATGTTTAAGGGTATACTAAAGGAACTTACCACTAACTTTAAGGAAAAAATGAAACCTTTTTGAAACGGTGATGATATGTACATATAAAGAGATGCTATATTACGTCACTTTGCACCCCATTGACGAATGGAAATTACTTTAATGCCTAATGTAAGAGACTTGAGCTCAGGGTTGTGGGTAATAAGCATTCTTTTTATCCCTTCTATTTGTCAAAGTGGGTGAATCATACATTAAGCAACTTGAGGCGATCACTTTGGGTGTCCTTGAATAAACAATTGAGTGAATCATAAATTTAGGACACATGCCCATGAACAAACCAATTTATTGATTGAAAAGGTATGTTTACGACATATTTAACCAATTTACAAGAATGAACGCATTAAGCACATAATGTTTTGTTTCACTAAAAATTATTGATTAAGGCTAAGTGAACATGATATTCACGTGTCCGTGTGATTTTGTTCATTTACATGCTCAAAAGCAATAAATCACACAAAATGGAAATCATGTAATCAATAGATATAGAATGGGTAGAAGAGAGAGATCAAAAGAGAAATTAAAAGAGAGATTAGAAGAGAGAAAAAAAAGATAGAAGAAAAGGTAACCATTTGAAGAGTGCCATTGAGATAGCTCCTTGGATTAGATCACGTTATTGCTTGTGCTTGGACTTGGTGAAATCTCAATCCTCTGAGGTAAATGAGAACTTGATTCGGAATGTTCATGAGTCTATGTGTTTATGGATTTGAGTTTGCCTTGTATTTTGGAGGAGTTTAGGTTTGATTTTGTAGCTTGGATTTATGTTTAGGGTGGATTTGGGAGATGAATATGGTAAATATTTTTGTTTCGGATGGAGGTCAGATGAAGATGAGATGAATGTGGATGAGTGTGGTTGAATGTAGTTGAATAAAGATGAAGATAGATGATTGTGGAGGAATATGGCTGTTGCTATCTCTCTCTCTCTCTCTCTCTCTCTCTTTCCCTCTTATGACATTACAAGTTGTTCTCACCCTTGATTCAAGGATTAAGAGAGGTATTTTATAAAGGAAGGTGGCTTGCAAGAGAGGAAAGAGAAGGCTCAAACTGTCGCATTGCAGAAATACTCAGAAGAAAAGGCAGCTCAGTTTAGTGGGCAGGAGCCCGGTTGTCAGCCTGGATGATTGGCCAACCGGCCAGGTAGTACCAATCGACTGACCAGGCTGGCCGTTTGACGGGTTTGCCTTACTGGTTGAACGGTCATCAGACTGGTTGGCCGGCCAGTCAGGTTGGTTGTAGATCTTTGTGCCGGAACCTTAAAAATGGCATAACTTTTGATTCGAGACTCAGAATTGAGCCCCATTTGATGTTTTGGAAAGTTGAGAGCAAAAGGTATCCAACCAAGACTGAAAATAAATGGTTTGCCAAAGATGAAGGCCTTATCTTTTAGGTGTTTAGCATCTCTAAGTAGACTGTCGTTATTATCATCGAGTGGGGGAAGGACTCAGGCAACGCTTCGGGCGTTTACAAGAGTATGCGAAAATATGTGAAGCTTGCCAATATCACACAAATTTCATTCATCAGCCTTCTGCGCCATAACATTTTACAGTCTCATCTTGTCCTTTCGAAGCTTGGGATCAGCCAAACATGCATATATCTTGGCAGTTATTGACTACTTCTCCAATGGGCAGAAGCTATTCCACTCATTGAAGTT
This sequence comes from Mesembryanthemum crystallinum, assembly GCA_030267885.1. NCBI lineage: Eukaryota > Viridiplantae > Streptophyta > Magnoliopsida > Caryophyllales > Aizoaceae > Mesembryanthemum > Mesembryanthemum crystallinum. The sequence continues at coordinate 732 of BSSO01003418.1, read as the reverse complement.
AAAAAGACTAATGTGGTGGACTTCACTCGAACACATATCATCTATTGTTATGGTGTCCCTCGACACATCATAATTGATAATATTACTCCATTTTTGAATACTCTGATGACAAGCTTAAGTGAGAAGTTTGACTTTATTATCCAACGCCAGTCCATGTATGATGCTCATGTGAATAACCTTGCCGAAACCTTTAACAAGACTCTTTGTAATCTACTAAGTACGGTGGTGAAAAAGCCAAAGAAAGTTTGACACGACAAGCTTGGAGATGTATTGTGTATGTGTGTATGGTGTAAAAGCTATCCTCCAGTTACAACTTCAAATACCATCAATGCGAGTTGCCATTCAGAAAGGCCTTGGAAAAGATAATACTGAAAAGCTTTACTCAGAATTGGAGACCTTTAAAAAAAAAAAGCTCAATGCATGACAAAAGTTGTAGTGCTATCAGCCAAGCTCGATTGTCCACAGCGTTCAATAAGAAAATAAGTCACGATCTTTCCAAGTTGGAGATTTAGTGTTGGCAGTAAGAAGCCCGATCATTACCAGTCATAAGACTAGCAACAAAGTGAGATAGTCCTTATGCAATATGAGAAGTTTGCATAAATGGCGCATACAAGATTGTAGATGAAGAGGGATTTTGAGGTGTACTGATCAACGACATGTTTCTGAAGCGGTGCTATCCTAGTGGTAGAAGGCCCGCAATTTAATCATACTAGTTGATCCTCCGTGCGTCAC
>BSSO01003417.1:0-16549 GCA_030267885.1 Mesembryanthemum crystallinum | reverse complement strand
ACATGTATTGGGATGAAAATCTTGCAATAAATGAGCTAATATAGGGGATAGATAGATATGTATGAGAGAGGGGCAAAACGGTCATAAGAATAAAAAAACCCACCGGAAAATTTCAAAAATGCCGGAGAGGGGGTTTTCTAAAAGCTTTATGTTATATAGGGGGGTTTCTTACACGTTTTTTTTTATAGGGGGATTTGTCACAAGAAACGTACTATATATAGAGGGTTGGCGGCAAATTTTTCTTGTAAAAACCTTAAACTTTAGGTATAAAAGGAAGAGAAAAATGTGACGCTCTGTCAATGGATAACATTTCTGGAAATTTATCCACTCAAGTTTTCTTGTTTTATTCTAAGTTTCCCAACTTTCAGACTTGAAAATCTCTACACAATGTTCAGGTCATTATTTGGTTTTCAATGTCAAGTTCCAAACAAGCATTGTTGGGCCCTGTTGCTATAAGCCTAGCCCACTAGCAACAAGAAATCCATAAATGTATAGCCACTAACCTGTCAGTCTAATCAAATTTCTTGCTATGAAAAAAGAAGAAAAAACTTTGAAACAACTTACATGGTTTTATTACTAATAGAATAGTTTTATGAGATTTGGTACTCCCTCCGTCCCCCACTTACCTTTAACAAAACTCCCAAAATCAAGTCCCCTACTTACCTTAATATAACTATATTTTCCTCATATTTTCCCTTATTTACCCCTCACTATCCCTTACATACAATAAAAAATTATACTTTCTCTCTCCAATCACTCTCTCTCTTCACATTATTTTAATATTTCTCATACCCACTACCCATTAGTTTAATGTTTATCAACCAAGGGCAAAATAGTCTAAATACACCCTCCTTAATTCTTGTGTGAATAGTGCAATGCTAAGGAAAGTAAGGGATGGAGGGAGTATGTTTTTGCTGTTGTGGATTTATTGAAAAACTGGTTTCACTTTTTTTGGTTTTCAATTTTCTATTGTCAAATTTAAAAATTAAACTGAAAATGTAGTTGTGGATTTATTCAAAAGCTGGTTTAAGTTTTTTTGGTTTCTAATTTTTATCGTCAGATTTGAAATTAAGCTGAAAACTATAAGTACGAAAAATCAGTTTTAAATTAAATTTCTACACTCAAAATCAGAAATTGGCAACTGACAACCAAGCTTCACATATTTTTCTATTTTGCTTCGACACACTGTCAATTTTTTAAAAAATGTGGGTGCAAACGAACCAAGAACCCTGACCTGGATTTCCTGATGTTTCATGATGACAATGTAGCTTTATGGTTGGTAAACAATGCTTCAACAGCAAAAATTGATTACTAGTTGACACTTGAAATCTTGATACCAGTAAATAATGATGATTCGAGTAAACTGTAACAGCCTAAAAGGTCATCAATTTCAGGCACACTGAATCAATGATGATGCACAATCAGGCCAAAATGAACCAGGAACCCACTGCCTTCAAAAATCAATTCTTTCTACTCCTATTACACTACTGCAACCAAGTCTTTGACATAAAGACCGGGCGACTTCCTACAAATCTTTTTGCTGCAGAAAGATTGATCCAGATTCTACATCATGATCGAGCAAAATTACTTCCAATGAACATGTACAGATTATTTACCATTCCTTTCTCACTGGAATTTGAGGCGATCAAGGCTCTCCGAAACAGTCCTCATCCTAGGCCGCAGCTCAGGGTCGATTTCTGTGCAGTTCAGAGAAATATGAAATGCAGCCAATACCTGCTTCTTGGCGTAAACCTCATGCAGCAATGCTGGATCTATGATCTCTGATAATGGCCTTTCTTCCCGGAAAACCTTCCTCACCAGGCTCTCCAATCCCTTCCCGTCATTGTCAGGCCCGGGTTCAGGGAGCCGACCTGTCAATATCTCCATAAGAACGATCCCAAATGAGTAGACGTCACATTTCTGGGTGAGCTTGCCACCAGATTGAACCTCAGGTGCCAAGTAAGCAACCGAGGACGGGCCTATGATTTTTGAACCCATTAAGACCGAGTGGTTTAAGCTGGGCCGCCTCGATGTGGGGTTGGCCGATTTTGATGTCCCGGACACAAGACGGTTGAGACCAAATCCGGATATGTAAGGATGGAGGTCCTCGTCGAGGAGGACTTTTGAGGATTTGAAGTTTCCGTGAACGTATTTTCGAGGGTTGCACTCGTGAATGTGCAACAGGCCCTTTGCTATGCCTTGAGCAATCTTCAGTCTTGAAGCCCATGATAATGGTGGCGAATCATTGGAGGGTCCTCCTAAGCAATGAAACCACCAGTCAATTAGCAAAATGAAGACATTAATGACACCAGCAAGGGCACAAGTATTTTGATTAAGCAAAATGACAGGTCATTGTGTGTAAATTTTAAATTATGTTGCCAAAAGCATGCTCCAAACTTAATGTAGCTTGGTATCTCACCAAACCAACAACATAATTTTCATTCCACCAGCTATCTGCTCCTAACCCCAAAAACAAAAAGGAAGAAGAAAAAGGTCAATTGCATAACTTAACTTAGACCTGGACATGGGACCGGGTCGGATCGGTCAGGTATCAGATCAGGTCGATCCATTTAATAAACGGGCCAAGTCGGGAAGAAGGTTATGGTACTCCTCCCATGGTAATTGTTCTATGAGATATAAAGTTGTTAATCAACCTCGAGCCAGACCCTTTCTACTCGCACACTTGAGAGGAGGCTTAATGTGTGGCTAAGTTGGCCATATTCATCATGGGAACAGGTAGTGTAGTATTTGGTGCTAATCTTAATCTAATACACAGCCACATTAAACCGACCTCCATAAACAAAAATAAGCCTTAGTCCACAAAATAAGCTCAACATGCATAGTTAATCAGTTTCTAGGCCCAATTTCACAAACGCAATTTTGAGCACTGCAATCTACCAAATCGCCTAAAATTGCGGGAAAAAAAAAAAGAAGGGAAATTGACAGCTGCCATTTTTTCACCCCCCAAAAAAAAAAAAAAAACAAAATTCATATAGAGGATAATAGCCTAGCCTAGTAGGGGTAGGACATGGCACCAACACCTGGTGTGGAACTATAACTGTTTAGAGGTGTTAGATGGGTAGGAGAGAAAGACAAGTTGGGGTCACCAGTCGCAAGGAGCTTGACTTATCATGCTTTGGCTGTTTAAGGCCATTTTCTGCAGAAACAAAACTTACTGAACATACTTTCTTTTCCTTTACCATTTCCATTTTCCAGATTTCAACCAAGATGTGCTACAGAAAAAAAAATAATTTCCCCAAAAAAATAAGTAACTGCTAGCAAAAACTCCAACTACAGAAAAAAATTGGGTAACAATTTCTAATTTCTCCAAACCTTATTCCAAGTAAAAGATGTGTTTTTCGTTAGAAGCACTCATTTCAACCCTTCCCTAATTGCCGTCCACCAACCATCTCACCCACCAAAACCGCTGCCACTGCTATAAGCAACTGACAGTAACCAGAGATGAAACTCCAAACTTTGCCATTACTAGTCACCAAAGTGATTATCCTTTCAAAGACAAACCGGCCCATTTAGAACCACAAGATTGTGATACCTCTCTCCTCGCCGCACCCCCCCCCCCCCTCATAATCAATCACTTAAAATTTTCATGAAATCAATACTCTCATCTGCCCAGAACACCTAAACAAAGAATTGGATAAACATTGATCCATATTAATTTAGAATCAATTATGGATTAAGAAAACTATTATAAGACACGAAGGTGAGGAAAGATGCTTGGGCTAAACGGTAAAAGAATAAAAAAGGCGAACCATTAAGGCCACCGTTGACCCTCTCCATTGTGGCACAAGAGATTGAGACTGTGGCGAGAGGAAAGTGAGGCTGGGATCAGGAAATCAGGCTGGCAGGGAATGCGAGTTTATAAGAGGGAAATAGACAGGCCTCACCAAAGCCCAACAATCTCTATCCATTGTGCTCTACAAGGGGCATCATTGGAGAGTTGTGGTCGTGAGGGGAAAATTTTGAGAGTTCTGAGCACAAAATCTTGTTTACTACTGCGTAAATTTTTCAAGAGAAATACAATAGTGAATAAGTGATAACTATTTTGCTTTTCAACAACCAAGTAACCTCTTAATGTGTTTGATAAGTTTTCTTGAAAGTACGCTCCTATAGCAATTGTCACTATAAACACCTCAAACATTTCAATCTCCTTGGGGGGGTGGAATCAACATAAATTTATATAGACCTAATTCTCTTTGGATATGATACTTCACACATCACAACAGGCTGGTAACTAGGCTCGTCACTATATGGATATCGAGTAGCACTTAGTACCATAAAATATAACAAAACTAAGACAATGAACCACTAGATGATCACAAAAGGCTATTCAGAGTTACTGAACTCAAAAAGACTACTTATGAAAAAAAAATAAAAAAAATGGTATTAGGCACTGGTTGCTTATATTTAACATATTTTAAGTAATTGAACTGGAATAGACTAGTTATGCTTATGCACTGTTTTGAAGTTCGGTAGCCACTGAAAGGAGTTTTAGCTTATTTCACTTAGTTTCAATTACATCTAGATTCCAGCTGTTCTCCCAATTGACCGATATGAATCCCTTTTAGCCTTGCATGGTTGGAAACCTTATTAATAACTTCCTAATTTAAATGAAAGGCTTTTAAATTTCCTGCAAATTATACTGAAAGTGGTATTTTGGGGAAGTAAGGGTAAAGTGTTACTGTAGTAGTTAGTAAACAAATATAGTCTGGGTCTTCAATTCAAGGCCGCGATGATGATCCTCTAAACATGGCCCTCTGGCCTCCACTATCCCTCCATAATCTAAGATGCCACTAGAGGTAAATACCCAAGGGAAGAGAAAACAACCTCACCTGAGCCCAAAGGTTTGGGCTCATCACCATACTATCCTTCTACAGTCTATACAACTTGGAAAAGTCGCCTCCAAACCTTAGGCCTTAATGATGAAAGGCATAAACCATACCAATTCAACTAGATTGGTTCATGTCACTAAAATCTCAATAGAAAAGACAAATGGGTCTCCTACCAGCAATCACATGCTAAGATGTTAGACAACGACAAATCGTCTATAGTGATATCGTCCAAATTTCATAATCATAACAAATTCGGCTGCCTCCTACAGGACATATACTTGGCTTAGGCAGCAGAAATACCCTGTTTTGGCTGCCACCTACAGGACGGACCTACACTTGGCTTAGGAGCAGAAACCCTCTGTTTGGGCTGTCATTGTAATAACAACAAGAACAATTTTTAGAATTAACTAACAAATTTACATACTTTTTCTCTTTTCATTTCAAGTTTTTGACAACAAAAACTAAAGCAAACATCTAATCAATCAACAAGAGAACTATGAAATTAAGCATTTGAACAGAACAGGAAGACGGATGTTACCATGCAATGCAGTGTACAAGCTCCCATTGCGAATGAAATCCGAAACCAGTAGTTTCTCATCATTGGCATAATAATAAGCCCTCAACCGCACCACATTCGGATGGTGGACCTTCCCAATGGCCTCCACCTCGGACTCGAACTCCCTCAACCGCCACATGGCGTCATCGCCCTCGCTCAGCCGCCTCACAGCCACAACCGTAGGCGTCACCACAGCCGATCCCTTCCCACCCCCAACCACCACCCTATACACTATCCCACTTCTACTCTTCCCCACCACATAAGCTGATGCCCTCAACAAATCCTCCAATTCCAACCCAAACCCCTCTTCATCCACCACCACAAATTTCCCATTTTGCCCCTCATTCTCATCCCCCATCGTCACGTGACTCACCACCTCCTCCCCTGTTTTCTTCTCCTTAACCTCCAAATCACCCTCCTTAACCCCCCATTTCTTCTTCACCACCCACAATGACACAAACAGAGCACAACCCACAACCGCAAACAACCCCGAAATCAAAGTTATAGAAACCCTCCTCTGGCTACCCTTCTCTCTCTCCCCACTATCAATGCTAGGGTTTCTAGGGTTACTAGGGTTTCTAGGGTTTGAGGCCAGAACATCAGGGTTTTGAGCTTCCGGGCACGCAGTACTCAACGGAAACCCACAAAGGCTAGGGTTTCCAGCAAAAGCTGTGGGACCCTGATTCAACAACGACCCCACCTGAGGAATCTTCCCGGTGAGATTATTATGCCGGAGATCCAAACTCACCATCACCGGAAACCGACCATAACTCGCCGGAACCTCGCCGGAGAACCGATTATACGACAAATTGAGCGTGCCCACGAGCTGGGTCAGCTCAGTGAGCTCACTCGGAAGCGACCCATTAAGCAAATTCGACGAGAAATCCAATGAATTGAGGATGGTGAGAGAGGTGATTTGGGGCGGGATTGGGCCGGAGAGAGAATTGTGAGAGAGGTCAAGGGATACAAGTGAGGTGGCATTGAAGATGTGAGCTGGGATGGTGTTTGAGAAGTTGTTGTTAGAGAGAGAAAGACGGCGAAGAGAGAGAAGGGCACCGAGTTCTGATGGGATGTAGCCGGTTAAGGCTTTGTTGGAGAGAGAAAGAGAGGTGACTTGGCCCCGAGTGCAAGTGATGCCGACCCAGTGGCAGGGGGACGAGTCGGACTCGGACCAGGTGGCGAGTGAGCGAGTTGGGTCGGAGGTGATGGCAGATTTGAGGGCCAGGAGAGAGAGGCCGTCGGAGTTGAGAGCAGAGGAAATGGAGGAGAGAGAAAACAGGAAGAAGAGGAATGTGATGGAGTAAAACGGGGTCGTTCTCATGGTTGAATTCTCAGAGCATGAGGATGAGTATCAATGGAGATGAACTGTAACGAGGAGTTGCAGAGGGAGGAGAGAGAAAGAGAGAAGGGAGGTTTTTGAAAATGGAGGAGTGAGAGGAGAAGAGGACGAAGGAGGAGACGAAAGGGAAGCATTTTGATTTGAGTTTGAGTTTGATTTGAACATTTTGTGTTGTTTTCGAGGTGACAGTACCTTTTTAAGTGATCACAAACAAGTGAACAACTCACAAGTTCAAAAATGGTAGTGAAAAGACAAAAATGGCCCCCATCAGTCGTCAATGCTACTGTAGAGCTCAAATTTGAATTTTGGAGGATACAATTACAACGTGGCTTCAACGGAGCTAATTAAACCCTTTTAAAGAACAAGCAAACACGGTTATCTAACACAATCATAGTACATAAGTGATGTCTAGCAAATGTATTAGCTGCTTAACATGCTGGTAATATTGACTGTTTGTAAGAGGTACTCCCTCCGTTCTACAATGAAGGTAGTATTTAGTAGTATTAGCTAGCTAATCATTGTTAACTGGTAACTCGATAAATAAAATAAAATAAAACTCATCAGCTCCAAGCCAACCCAAGAGTTACTCATAAATTGGTTTGTGAGATGTCAAAAGGCAATCCGACAAATCACTTACCAAACACCTTTTTTGGTTGGTGGTCTGGTCAAACTAGTCAAAAATACCAAAAACCGACATAAATGCCACTTATCAAGCACACTTATTGTGAAGAAATTATGTGATAGTCACACATGTTGTTCACTCTTAAAGGGGGTTTTTGTCAAGTATTCGAAGGGGTATTTGCAACAGGGGACTACTGCAATTATTTTTTTTTTTTTTGGGGGTGGGGGGGGAGGGGGCAATAGCGAACTTAAAACTACCATACATTGGCTTAAGCTGGAGTAATGCTACATCAATAGGAGTATCAGTTATGGATGGAGCTTTTTCATAACAAACAGATTTCACATTTTTTATCACCTCAATCGGAATATCAATAATCAGACCACATAGAGTTAGCTTAAAGGAGTATCTACAAAATCTTGATTCTACAAGGAGGTTTTTTTGAAATTTTCCAAATACTTACATGCACAAAAAAAAAAAAAAAAAAAAAATTGAAATGAAAAGGAAGTTGAGCAAAACAGAATTGCTGACACCATGCGATGCAGTGGTTTGGTTGGTGAAGTGAGGAAAGAGACAAGTCAAGGGTGTAAAACTGAGTTGCACAGTGCAGTCACAAGTGCCAAACTAACTAAAGGCTTTGTATGAAAGTGAAAAAGCTGTGGTTAGGAAATAATGAAGCATGCAGATGCAGGGGCTTATTTCATTACATGTGATCGTGAAACCGGCTTTTCCAGGTTCCACCCACTCACTGGGCTGGGACTCACCCGGACCACCTTTTTGGTACTTTCGATAAGTTGGGGGTCCTCCTTTCACAATTGTTGACATTCATTCAAATTGTAGCAATAGGATGGCCTTGTTTTCTTCCACTTATATTCTTTGGTTTGGTATCAAATTACTGTACTAAATTTAACTAAACGGGCTTAACTAAACTGAATTGCATAGAATGACCTGATCTGAACTGAATGAATAGTATTTGTGAGAGAAAAAGTGTATGGCCTGAACAGAATGAACTAAACTGAACTGAACGACCTGAACTGAATGGAATGGAACAAAACAGTCTGAAATGAGATTCGGACATTATTACTGTGTTTGCCTTATTCAATTTTGTATCATTCAATTCAAGTTAACAATTTACTTTTTCTCTCCCATATTATTATTCGTTTAGTGCCTATTCAGTTCAATTCAGTTAAACATACGCTTAACTGAATTAAACTTATCAAAACAAAATTACAGGAAGTGAGCTGAACTAAAACTTAACCATGAAGTAGAGAATAGACTCTTAGTTTCTGTTTTTAGTCAAAATTTTGCAAACTTATGATTCTCCTCTTATTTACCTCCTCCAACACCATTCTCCACCACCTTCTTATTTTGACTTTTAAGAAGTAAAAAATGAGACTAATATTGGAAGAAGAAAATAAAAGAAAGAATTACTGAAGTTAGTGAAAATTTATCAGATGGGCACTGGAAAATGGGCCTGCTGGGAAAAAGTAAAAAGTAAAAAGGTTGAGATTTGCGTATATGCTTCCACTCTCTACCTACTCTTCAAATCATCTGTTAATTCACGAGCCAGAGTTATGAAAAGGTAAAGAATAAAAGTTAAATGACATTAGGCATCAATAATAGAGGATTAAGTATAGATCAGTTGACAAAAGTAATATGACCTTTGATATTGGACAAAAACGATATGATGCTCAAATTGGCTAGTTCAAAGACCATCTCACACAACATGATATACTTGAACTAAGGCTGCTAGTTCAAGTAATCATATTGTGTTGTGTTTTGTTTTGAGTCAATAAACATAGTGTTTGTGTTTTTTTTTTGAATCAATGCAGGGTCAACATGTGAATGTATCAAAATTTATATTAAATGTACTGTAAGTAAAACTACTCCATTCTACAATAAATTCGTCAAATTGTGTCATTTTTTTCTTTTTTGTTCTGTGCTCATAGACGCATGAGCAACTTTGTGTAGTCTTGTATTGATTGTGTTGCATCACACTCCCTCCGTCCATTATTTAAGGGTATTTTAATACTTTCAAGGGAAATTTCTGTCAAATTTGGAGTATAACCTTAAATTGTGAAGGTATCAAAACGGTAATTGTAACCATAAAAAATGAACGGAGGGAGTAGCAATTTCCCACTCCCTGACCTGAAGCAACCGAACAGGCAAGGTTACAATTTACAGTAAATACAACATCAATTCAGACACTTTGAACTTCAATTTGTTGTTACCCCTTCCTTTCCTTTCCTTCCTTCTTATTCGATGAATAAGAGCCAACACATGTATTCTCTATCAATCAAAATCATGGAAGGGCATCAGCCAACCCAGAACAAATATATGTCAAGCTACAACCTTGATTTGGCACCCTTCTTTCCAGGAATTAGTAAAGCATCATAATGACCATAACCATGATACAGAACTCGTATCGGGTTATCTTTGCCATATTCCTGTCCATACTCGGCAATGGATATCAATCCACCATGTTTGTTGTCATGCATATAAACCGTAATTGGCATCCTACAGTTCATCACAAACCATCAACATCTTCAAATGCATTGATAAAGAGAAATAACAACCAATTGAAAATGCAATGGAATGCAACAACAACAACAAAACAGAGCTAGTATGATACTGTAACGATAAAAAGCCGTACCTTAAGACATGTGAAAGCATCAATAACTCAGGTTCACCTCCCCACACATGCGGCTTCCTTATTTGTGAAACATAAGCATCGAAATCTCCTTCAATAAACCTGGTAACATCATGCTCAGCACCAATGAATTTCACTTGGCTAGAAACTTAGTTCTTGACAAAGAATGACAAGTTAAAACATTAATAGAAGAGCTTTAAGCAAAATGGGAATCTACAAAAGTACATGTATATCATGATTCTTAACGGATCTCTTGGCTTATCAGCGACAACTAGGAAGATGAGCAGATACTGTTTACTATTCCCAATTACACAAAACACAAATTGAAACTACAGAATCACCACTCTTTCAGCCCCTGGATCCTCAAATCTTCAAATGATACATAGCTTCTACTTATTCAGAATTCCCAAGGGCGTAAGAGATTGGATACAAGATTATAATAAAATGCTTACCACTCAGTTTCTTGTCGTCTGCTAATAAATTCATCTGCTACCTGAAATGAATTGGAGGTGTGAAGAGATGAGACAATATTTTATACACTGATCTCTTGCTACTTAATTGCTCATTGCTTTGGCAAATAAATGTTTCACTAAGAAAGGAGAGAACCACAGAGAGAGCTCTCCTGGGAAACTGGTAACATGATGATGCAAGTTAAAAGATTGGATATACAAAGGGAAACTATAATAGTAAACGAGGTATGTAAATCTATATTATACTAATGATAAACTGAACAGAAAATTTGCAGAAAGAAACCTGTCGTGATGCATGAAAGCAACACGAAGTGTGGCCCCTAGGGCCTTAGTGCCTAAAAGTTGTATTGTGCAATTTTGCATAACGACATCAAGAGCTACAGGGCTAGTAAATTTTCAGAAAGAATGAGATTACTGATTGATTGGAGGTTTTTTAATCAACAGAGATACTGATTTTCCTTAGTGAGGAAGCCTAGCCTAGTCCTCTTTCTGTTAGGTTTTCCTTCTTGCTTAACAAATTTAAATTCTCTTTAAAAAACATAAATGCTGAGGATACTCAGTTCGAATCTAATCAACATAATTTCCAAAAGTCATACAATCACAGATATAGCTCAGAAGCATACCTTAGCCCGCAACTCGTCAGCTAATTCTTTCTGTATACTTTCACTAGGAGCAGGTCTCCCAGATCTTAAACAGGCCCCATGAGCAACAGAACGGAATAAACACCTACCATCACCAGGTATGCCTGCATCACAATTAATAGTTTATCCAAGCCAGCCACACAAAGGAAACTGAAATCTAGAATAAAACATCCATTACAGATTGGAGACCACATATAGATCTCTTTCTATAAAGTAAATAACAAACAGAACAGTAGGTTTCCTACTGATATTCTGTAGACGACCATGAAGACATGTAGAACCTCTGCAACAAGGGATAATATCCAGCTAGAGGATCTACTGTATACTTTTTAATAAGTAACAAGTTAGCTCAGCATTTGAGTCTCACCTATAACAGAATAGTCAGTGTAGACACTTTTTCCATGTGAGAATTGAACAGATGATGGATCAGCATACTTCGCATTGTCTCCCTTGTCCTCTGGTACTTCAGCATACACTGAATCAAAAGCTGAATAACAAACTAGCAATCCAGCAATTAAACCAGCTGAGACAATTCCCCTTGACAAAGCAAAAGGCCCAACATTACACTTCAAGTTGGACAGCAGTCCTCTTTTTGGCACCAAAGTATTCACACTTGCATTTTGGTATCGAGATGAGAAATCAAGGAGTGTTTCTTGAGACCCTTTTGAACTGACTGAGCTCCTGATAGTTAATGAAGGACAGTGTGCCCTCTTACTGAATACACCCCACCTGTACTGAATTTGTTGAAATGCTCGGAAGCCGCAATCAAACAAACATGAAGATGTGTTGGGCACTGAAATACGAGAGTATCTATTTCTATTTCTAAAATTGCCTTGTCTCGATTGGAGACTCAGACAACATGAACTGGATGGACGTGGAGGTGCAATACTACATATATGGCTTCTCATCTGCTTTTGGAAATGGTTACCAAGCTGAAGAACTATTTTTGCACAAGTCTTGATAGAAGAGCAAACTATCATCCCTTCCTAGCCTTAGCTACGTGTTTCTTAGAACAACTCTGTCATACTTCCATCAAAAGCCACCTGACCATCAGCATCAAAAAGCTTATGAGATGAACATCAACATATTGTTTTCTTTCTTAAGANCTTCTTTTCTTATTCCACCCTTTGAACAAGTTCTGAAACTGAAAAAGCAGCAAGCTATGATAAAAATAGATGGACACCCTATACACTCTCTTCACCCCTAAAAGGATGTCATTGTTTCTAATTTAGACATCTCATAAAGAATGTGAACCTTCCTAACAGGACTTCTCCTAAAAGAATGTTAGTATTTTTGTGACATTCCCATACCACCCGTAATAGTTTCCAACTAATCTAACCTATTCGTCCTCCCAGCAAAATTAATAAAGTAAGGCATGTGGTTAGGTACCCCTATTGCTATTAATGCGCCCAAATGTGCCCCCTACTAAGTATACAGTATCCACAACGTAATAGCTAAGTAGGGGCACCTGAACCATTTTGCATAAATAACCTGGAAAAAGAGCCAAACCTATTTTTCAAATTTACATGTTTTCCTAAATTTTGCCCCACAATTTCAAGCAACATTCATTCTGCAAAATAGCAAGTACTAGACTACAAAGATAGACTTCTTAAAATTGTAAAACACCCGTAATCAAACTTGAAGTGCAGCTGTAAATTCTGGTATTATGGTAAAGAGAAGACTGAGCTACAAGATAAGAGAAGTTTGCCACCATTTTCATGGTTCACCCTAAAATAATACTACCAGTTTTTGCAGGAACTACATAACGGGACTAAAAAGGGCTCATTGTGGCAAAGTCGGTGAATTAACAAGGTAATCAGAATCCCGTAGAACAAATTAAGCAAAAGTCAGTTTAGCAGCTACAACCACCCTACTGTTGGTACATTCCTACATTTTCTTTTGTTTCATATAGGAAGCACAACCGTCATTACATTAAACATAAACATATTAGGAGTGGCAGAATCAAAATTGTGACCTAACACACCCATTACCTAAGTTTTACCATTAGTTTTTTTTTTTTTAGGCGCAAATGTCATTACAATACAATTACATACAACAGGGCCTCAGCTTAACTACTAGGCCAAGACCTCACACCTCATTGCCATATTTCGTAGTACATGATTCTAGTTATTCAAACAGGGGCAACCGTAACTAATTGATCATACAAAGAGAACAGGGTGATTTGATTCTCTATCCAAGGTGAAAAATGAAAACAAATAGCTCAATGGTCTCTAATAACTCAAACCTAATTGCAGCTTCACTCAACTAATCAACAGATTAGCATACAAACACAGTTGGCGCACAACATCGCAAATTCTACAGAACTGATTAATTTTTCTTCCCCTTTGATAAATGAGTAATAAAGCCACCAAATTCCTTGTTTATATCGGCTAATTATCAACGTCAAATTGAAAAAAAAAAATCAACAAATTACTTCATCAAATACGGATGAAATGGAAAATTCAAATCTAACAGTAGCAGAATTTGCTCAGACCTTTAACCTAATATAACATCCGCTTCAGCAAAGAAGTTCAATGCAAGAACAGGAAAACAGAAAATTTCAATTAGGCATTGAGGAACACGAACAATTGACACGAAATCGAGGGAAATGAAAGCGAAGACGAAAAGAATACCTTTTCTGGTGGTAGAAAATAATTCGATAGCGTTGCTTCGAAGGTGTATCAATGGCGGATTGCTGAACAAGTTTCTTGATTATCAGTTTGTCACAAATGATGGTCGAAGCTCGACGAAGGAAATCGAGAGAGAGAAAAAAGGAGGGGTGTTGTTATCAACCCGTGTGGAAACAGATACTACTTGAGAAGTCTCAGTCGGCAATCACCGCCAAACGGCTACATTTGATTTGTCAATCACCTCCGTTATTTTGGACTCGGGTCGGGTGGCTTCGGTTCCGGTTCCGTCAAACAATGCTACTTTAGGGTCCGTTTGACCAAGCTTATAAAAGTAAACACTTATCCATTTCATTTAATCTTCCACCACCCACTCCTCCACCACCTCCTCCTCCAGGATTAGCGGGTAGAATATACAATTTGAAGTTTGTACTTTTTAGCATTATTTCAACTTCCTACATGTCAAAATGGAGGAGAAGTGGGTGGTGAAAGTGTAAAATGCAATAAATAAGTGCTTATTTTCATAATAATCAGTTTTTGGAATACTTAAAGAGTATTGTAAATGACTCAAACAATTAAAAAATTACTTTGGATAACATTTACGATGACTTTAAGCAAACATTAAATATTTTATTAATAATTTGAAAATCAACCCTAATTATGAAGTAACATCACAACAGAACGGCCAACCTCCAAATGATACAATACTTTATTAGATAGATCGATAAAGCAAGGTCGAGAGCTAGTATTTTGTGAGAAAAGACACGAGAGAGCGGGGACTAAGGTTTACATATCACAAATTTTACATGGTTATCCATAAATTTAGTTATCCCTCTTGAACATTTTATATTTACCCCATATGATCTTCTTTCTTCTTCTCAAAAGAGCATTTACCATTTTGGGTCAACAATTCATCACTTGATAGATGCTTACCATCTTCTTGGAACCTCTTGTATATATCTCCCTTGTAAAACTCCTTTGTTCTTACCACAAGAATCAAGGACACAATCGCGAGAAACAATGTGGCCGCGGTTATTATGATGTACGCCAATTGGTAGCACTTGACACCATTGCATATAAGCTCTTGCCCAGGCTTTCGCGTGAGCCCTAGACTTGTCAGTTGCCTCATCGCTTCCCTATCATATAAATTCCCTGCCACCCTCACATTGAATATGTAAGAACCAAGTGGAGATCCCAATGAGCCATAATTGTACAATGTAGCATAGTGTTTGAGCCCAAATAGCTCAGATAGCATGGTGAAGACATATGTCGCTTGTGCACCAAAGCAGAACCCAACGATGATTGATGCAAAATATAGGCCATAAGGAACATTGAAGGCCATGAGAAGAAAACCGATGCATGACAAAACGAGGATGATAGAGAGGAAGATTGGTCTAGGCCACTTATACTTGGCTAAAAAGTACTCAGAGATGATTCCTCCCATCACACGTCCAAGATATTGCCATACGGAAAGTAATGACACAAATGTGCTAATGCTTTTTTTAGGGTACCCCAATGAGGTTCCGATCTGACCCAAGTTGTCTATTGTGGCAAGTTGCCCTCCAGTGCCAATAATTGTGGCAAGTAACAAGATTTGCATCTCTATACGAAATGTGGCTTGCAAGATGGTGTGATCATCCCCTATAACCGGAGGGCGGAACACATCACGGAACCAAGGTACATGTTTTTCTTCGCTAACAACAAGTTGGTGTAATTTTGAAGGATCATGATCAGAAACTTCCTCTAGAGGCGCCGCATTGGTAGCATTATTGTTGATCATTTCGCGTTTGGCTTTTGAAATAGCGCGCTCTTCTTTGACAACTAGGACAAAGGGTAGGACAAGGAGGACCATGATGACAGCAAAGCTACCAGCATAACCACCTTTGGTGAACTCGACCTTCTTTTGAACAATGATCATCACCGTAATGAACCCTGCAAGGGCAAGAGACATATAAAGGATGTCATTGAAGAATTTTCTCTCTCTTTTGACCAATCTGTTGACCGTGTCAAGGACACGAACACTATATGCAAAAACCACTAAAGCAAGTGCTGGGAGCCAAGCAATGATCAAGATGACCCCAACAGTGCTTGTACTCTCATTGTTACCATATATGGCATGGTATAATTGGGTCATAACAGCCCCACCTAGACCTATATAACCCTTCAAGATCCCGATCACTGCCCCCCGT
The DNA here is from genome assembly GCA_030267885.1 of Mesembryanthemum crystallinum. Lineage (NCBI taxonomy): Eukaryota > Viridiplantae > Streptophyta > Magnoliopsida > Caryophyllales > Aizoaceae > Mesembryanthemum > Mesembryanthemum crystallinum. Next base: position 608 of record BSSO01003417.1, on the reverse strand, counting down.
TTCCCACCAGGGAAGTTCTTGACACAGGTGACAAGGGCACCCGTGTTGGCAAACCCCAAAGAATTGGCCCCAATACAGATGTACATGCACATCTGCCATACCGGGGGGCGAGGGACACGGTGAGTAACGGACAACCAGATCATCAAATACCCGACCAAGTTGAGGGCGGCCCCGAGACATAGCACGACCCATGGTGGTGCCACCTCCATGATTAGGCCCGCTTGGACGCTAATGTAGGCCCCAAGATCCTTGAAGAAACTTATGAGATTAAGAGTGGTTTGGTCATAACCAAGTGTGGATTTTATGTCATTTGAGTAGAGACCAAAGATATAAGATGTGCCAATAAAGGCTAGGATTATGATGGTTGCAAACGCCGTAAAGGCGCGGCCCGTTAAGAGCTGCACCGTGAAGCTCTTGCAACCGCCATTGTTGTGGCTACTTGTATGCACCATTTTTGTGTGAGTGAGCTTGATTGGTTCCTGTTTCGGGGATAAACGATGATAACCTTGAGACTTGCCCTGCTACAGCTCCAACCTGTACGAACAAAGAACTACCTCCGGGGTTTGGAGAACAATCCCCCTCCGAAGAGCAAGTTAGTGGTGGGAATG
>BSSO01003416.1:0-16551 GCA_030267885.1 Mesembryanthemum crystallinum | reverse complement strand
AACAAGGGGGGTTGTTTATGGCCAAAGTAACTTATAAGGGGGTTCCCCACAAAAAAAATTATATAAGGGGGTTTTTTACAAAAAGTGTATTATATAAGGGGGTTCCCCGCAAAAAATCCTTATCAAAATGAGCACTGTGGTTGGCCAAGAGTAAGCCCCCTGCAATTTACAACTTGTCAGGTTATGCTGACTTAACTTAGTTTTTTGAGCTTCATTCTTAAACTAATTATAAGTCTTTAAGGCCCTGTTTGGAGTGGTTGCTAGTTGCCAATTTTTGGTTTTGAAAATTTTTCAACTCTTTGTAGAAATTTAATTTAAAGCTGATTTTTTTGTGCTTACAGTTCCCAACTTAATTTTCAAAACTGACAACAGAAAACTGAAAACCAAAAAAAGTGGTTTCCAAAAACTGGTATTGAGTTTTCAAAAAAAACTGGAAACTGGCAACTGAAACCACCCCAAACAGGGCCTAAAGTTTTTTGATGTCATGCAATTAATGTTTTCTCTCCACCTTTCATTTTTTTTATTTTATTTTTTTCTTTTGAGTTGGTGGGAGATGTTGACGTTCTGCTTTCATTGATTTGGTTGCTTATGTGTTCTTTTGGGTTTTGAAGTTAATATTGATCTCAAGTTATTTACAGTTTGATAAAATGTAGGGACCAAATCCTAGAGCTGCAACAGAACTCATCAGAATAGACGGCATACTTGATGCAATAATCCGGCACTTGAAGAAATCGTAAGTAGTAAATCTTTTCCTTCTTTGCATCTGCAAGGGATTAAAGTCTTATAATAACTTGATACTACCTTTATTCCCGTGGTTTGTTGTAATTTAGAGTTCATTTAAATCTCATCGATAGAACCTTCAACTTATAATGTTTACTCATCTCCTTATCTTCATTGATTCTCTGGGCACCTTCTTCCTACAAAATGGACAAAAAGACCCTAAAGTTCTTCGTACTGAGGATTGTAGGTGGATCATTCGTTAGTGGTCTGTAATATGAGACATCAAGAAGGGCAACCTTTTCTCAAGAACTCCAATCCAGCTGGTCTTGTGGCATTGCTGTACTTCTTTGTGATGAACATCTGCCATCCCCGCACATTTGCTTGAGGTGTACATGGAGTCACCTCTATTAGATTGTCTTTGTGTTGATGCAGCATGTGCTTTCTCCTTGATAACTCTTGATTCTTCTGCCAAAAGACTTAATGTTGGTCTAAATAGCTCATAATATGGGAAGGCATATTTGAGATTTTATCAAGTATGTCGNCCCCCCCCCCCCCCCCAATCCTGAACATGAAGAGAAAAAAAATAGCAAACTTGGCATTGTCGACTTTTAAGCCGATGGAATAAATTGAGATCCCACCATGCAATATCTGAGTCAATCTTTTGTCTAAACTGTTGCTTATTTATGCTTCATTTTCCTTTACACATATTCTAGTTAAGACTCCTAGCATTTAAGGTGGACAATAGGTTGTGGAGAGGTGAAGCCTAATTGTTGTTTGGATGCAAGCGAGGATAAAAACTTAAAGGTAATATAAGCTTGGGCAAGAAATATGGGTTGCATGCAGGAGTTCTTTGAGAATGACATTGTATTTAACAGGACTAATTTGACTTTCATCACCCTTGTCTCCGAGAAGGAACATTCTATTGGAGCTATGGGTTTGAGGCCTATTAGCCTAATAACTGTTGTTTACAAAATCATAGCTTTAGTGGTTTCCTGGCTGTAGTGCTTTCTTTGAGGTTTGATGTCGTGCTTTTGAAGGATCTTATAGGAACAAAGCACTTCTATGGACGGTGCACAGATTCTAGTCTATGATTTCATTGTTATGAGGTGGGTGATCTATGAGGTTAGATGAGAGGTATGTGAGGCATAATTTCAATTTAAATATTGAAAGGGCTTATGATAATGTTAGCTTGGTTTTCATTGACAATGTTTGAAGCTGAAAGGTTTTGGGTTAGATGGAGGAGGTAAATCTGTCGCTATGCATTCTCGGCTTGCTTCTCAGTGCTAGTCAATAGTCAAATGAGGAGGCGGAGAGGTTTGAAGTGTGAAGAGCGTTGACATAAGGGACTGTCCTCTTTGGTTTGTTAACCTTGGTGGTCGATGTGTTGGGTTGTATAATTTTTAAGAAGCGAGAATAATGTTATTGGCAGATTCGGTTAGGACAAGAGGCTCTTCCAATTTCACATTTACAGTTCACAGTATGTGTGTTTCAAATTTTGTTCCGATTTTCATGCTTAAGACTAACTTGTCGTCCAGTTTCATTGGGCTTAGCTTGAACTCCATTTTTTTCTTAAGAAATTATTTAACTAATAAAAAATGAGCAGTAATTACAAGCCACGAGGACATGAAGTTCTCAAGAGAGATCTAAATAGAAACAGAACCTTACTTACAAGTTGCCCTAATGACGTTGGACCTCAGTGAGGGACATCCCACTAAAAGCCCGATGACTCGGCCATAGTGAAGCCAAATACACCACCCGATTCCAAACAAAATCAAGGGGCTTGGAAACCTCGGAAATGATCCGATAATCCCGTTTTAACCAAAGGCATATAAAGAATAGCTATGAAGGCACACCACTACAACACCTTGTTCTTCTTACACCCTCGGAACCCAATTTACCGAGTCTGCAAATGCTAAATAACAGAACTGCTCAACGCAACGAAAAATTTACTAAACACAAATCTTTTTGCCCCCATAGTTTCCGATACACCATTTTTCTTTAAAACACAACCCTCTCCCCTTATTCTATTTCCTCTATTTCCTCTATATATTTTGCTCTTTTCAGCGTAAAGAATTACAATAAATCATTATGGGTGATATTTTTTATGTGGGCAATATATAAATTTACGTTTGATAATTTTGAATCGGAGTTAGCAATCTCCCCAGATAATAGTAGGATGAGTATTCACCTTATCAAGTGCCAAGCTCCATAGAAAAGCACACACCTTGATGGGAACCTTAGATATGTTTGGTAAAAACAATAAGCTTTTCAATAAAGCTACAGCTTTGCGCTTGCAGCTAGCTTTTTCAACTCTCAGCTACCAAACAGTTTGTCATATTATTTTCAATTTTCAATTACTGCTAGAATTAATTTGTGAAGCTACCCATGCTAACTTTCAAATTAAGCTAGAAAAATAGCTAGTTTATTACAATTTCATAGAACCTTTCAACTCTTTTCTCTAAATCCTTTTATCTTTTCACCTGTCATAGCTAGCGCTACAGCTACAACTAATATAGCTGAAACATAGCCTAGACTTACAACTGAAATTGGCAAGTGGAAACAGAGAATATTGTGAAGGGAGATTAAGATGAAAGAGAAAGGATCTGCAGGGGAAAACTCCTGAGCAATCTTCATCTTAAACGCTAGAGTCATTAGTGACAACAAGATGAATGGTAAGCAAAAAAAGTGAGTTCCTCTAATTCCCAATTCTAAGGGGCTCACCACAACTAAGATTCCAAGCACTAGTACAGTAGAAAGAAAAATAAAAAATCAATGCGTCATGGAGAGTAGACAACCGATAAGCGCGAGGAAACATGAAAAGAAGGGAGGAATCTCTAAACCACACATAGATGTCTTTTATACTTAACTAGATGAGCGAAGAAAGACGATACCTTAGAAATGAATTTTCAAGGGAAGGCATGGAAGACCAGAGCCGGCACGAGCATTCCAGCTCCCATCCATTATGTTGAAGACCGTCCTTGCTCCTGATAATTTAGTGCCTTAGGGATTAGGGAATTTGTTTCAGAGGAGATTGCCACCAGCTCTTACGTACCAGCAAAATGTTCTTAGATACCAAACAACCAACATCCAATCCCTACACTGCGTTGAGCCTATACACTAATTCACAACCAACAAGGGAACACTCTTACTCCCATCCTCTCCAAACATTAAAGAGTCACGCATAAACCTCTCTAACTTACAAACCATATTAATAGGAATCCTAAAAAGCGAGAGATAATTCACGGGCGTTGCTACGAAACAACATTAGAGAACTGTAATCCTCCCACCCCGTGAGAAGTACACATCTTCCGACCAGCTAAGCATTTAGCTACCTTAGCCATAACCATGACTGGAGAGGCTCCCATAGGACACTGGGCGGGGATTTCCTCCAAGGGGGACACCGATTTAGGCAAGAGGCTAATGCTAAATTTGATAGCCTGGCAACTTCACAATTGGATTTAAAACATTACCATCCACATTCATCACCACCAATGTACACTTTGTGAGATTAATATTCATCTAAGAAACAACCTCAAAAAGTTGCAAAATGGTGATCACACTCTTAAAACCCTCCATATCAGCACAAAGGAAGAGAATCATATTATATGGAAAGCGTCAACCCCCTAACTCCCCGCTCAATTACTATCTATTGACCGTCTCTCCACACCCATGTCCAACATCCGACCAAGGACATCAATGATCAAAGTAAAGAGAATCTAGTCTTGGCCCAAAGGGTTAGGGTGAACCTGTGGTTAGACTAAAAAAAAGTAAAGAGAAAAAGGGAAGAGAGATCTCCTTGCCTCAAGCTGCGAGAAGAAAAAAATCACTCCTTAGGCGTCCATCAATCAAAACCCATGCCATCTCCCACCGAACTTCTACTCCAAAACCCTATCCACAAAATCACTCTATCATAAGCTTTCTCAAATTCTAACTTGAAGGCCACCCCCTCAAAATTAGAATGACAAGCTAATCATCTACCACATCGTTCGCAACTAAGGCCGCGTCTAAGATCTAATGCCCTCTACAAAACATTTAGACCCATCCAATTAGTCCTCAAAAGAATCGTACCAAGGCTAACAAAGAGGGCCTTAGTCACAACCTTGTAAACACTCTAAACACTGGTAATCAAGCTAATGGGTACTAATGGGTTTGAAGTCCCTGACCTTCAAAGACCAATCCTTCTTGGGGACAAGAGCGATGAAGTCAGAATTCATACTTTTACCAAGCTTAACTTGAACTCCATGCTCGTTGATAGTCTATCTTATTTGGCTGGTTATGTGGTCCACAGTCTTCCTCTTACTTGTTGGTGGTCCTTAGAGATAAGCCTAAACGAAGCTCTTTTTAGGGACCCAGTGAATGAGAGATAAGAGGTTGGATAGGTGGGAAGGAATTTTTCTTCCAGTTGGGTGTATGATTACTCTAATCAGTCTTGTCAATCAAGTAGCCCTTTGACTACTTGTCTCTTTTTAAGATTCCTATAGTTGTGGCTACTAAGTTAGCGAAGATTACAAAGGGTTTCATCGGGTCCGGGATAGAGGAGGAGAGAAGAGATCTTGTGTTTTACGAGATGATTTGCTGACCAATAGATCAGGATGCTTTAAGGTTTATGAGCAGCTTCGCTTAAGCTTAAATGAAAAAGTCATTTAGATATCCAGCATCCTTATAAAGTTTAATATGGTAGTGGCGAGACTTGGCGTCTTCGGTTCATGCATTATAAGAGAGCTGCCTCTTTATGCCAGAAATTTATTTTGAGGTTTTACTGGTGGAATGAGTTTCCACTTCTTCGGGTTTGGAACACTTTCAGATTAGTTTGTTTGCTTTGGATGGCATAAAGAGTGGACAGCGTTGTGGCAGTCTGCTTGTTTGGCTATAAATTGGGTTTTATGGTTTGCTCATAAATAAATGAGGAATTTTGACATCAGAGCTCTCACTGCAGTTTCTTGTGGGAAAGAGTTTTTCTTGGCTTCGTTTTGGTCGCTTGCATTCTGAATTTTTCACGATGGTCTTTCTTTAGCGTGATTAGCACATTGTTTTTCTTCTTATTTCCTTTGTAGGAGCTGTTTATCTATCAGACAAAATTGAGAACCTAAGTTTTTAAGTTCTATGCTACCCATGTTCTTCTTTACATACGACCATGCCTGTTTCTGGTAGTGTTGCGATTAATTATGTAGATTTCTCATGTATTACTTTCTGCATGTACTCTTTGTTGTTAAACATCTGTCTTACATTACTTCATAGTCTGCTTCTTTGTTTCACTCGTGTATATATAGAACCCAATATAGTTTTGCCTGTGATGGAGGACCTCTGCTTCTTCTCGTTCTGTGGAAGACAACAGGCTGGTTGATCAGGTATTTTTAACAAAAAGGCTGCAGAGCGCCGAAGGAGCATAATTTAAACTTACATATGGAAACTAAAGACAAGAAAAGTTTATGTGTCCCTTCAGTATCAACTTCAGGAAGAGTCTCAAAGGCAGCTGAAGACTATCTCCAAGATATTAAAGTATTTGAAGAGGAGGTACCGAGTAAGGTGTACCGGGACAGATTGATGATCATGAGGGATATGCGTTGGCATTTCTTTTTTCCATCATTCATGATGGAGTTCTTAGTGATTCTTTTAAGAAATCCTATTTCGATGCTGTGCTTTCACACCTTTGATGATGGTTGCAGGGCCTCTCAAGGGTGATGAGAGCCACAGCATACTTGTCTTACCAGATATTGTTGTGGATAACACTGCCTCCGATGTAAGATTGTGGTCATAATGATGCTGGTACTTCGGGGAATGCCTTACTCCTGGAGCCTATAGGGCACAAGAGAGATGGCCGAGATAGTCTTTAATTGTAGACCTAGGATTTAGTTTGCTAGTCCCACGATGCATATGTGGAAGCTCTGTACCACTCAGCTGTGTATTCTGAATGCAAGTTCATGTCTTTAGGACGAAACAGTGAGGTAAAAGCCGGGAACAGAAAGGTAATGAGTTAAGAACTGATTTTTTTTATTTTTAATGTTTTTTGCCCTATATCAAATGAAGTGTTCGAGAAAGTATATTGATTAGGAAAAAAAGAAGTACAAAGAGAGAGAATACAAGATCCTAAATCAAATGAAGTTCAACGTAGAAGATACTTGGTTATCCTTTGACTAAAGCTAGGCCACACGGTTAAGCAAGGGGTTTCTATTAATGATCATTCCCTACGAGTCTCTATCATTTCCTTTCTCATCTCTTTATAATATTCCAACCAAACATGGGAAACATACCTATTTCCTATCGGTTCCTTTTCTTTTCCTATCAAACCAAACAAGTTGTAAGGGAAAATTTTTCAGAACTCACTAAGATAAACAAGGATTTAAAAACACTCTAAAGGAACTTTTGAGAATAAATCTTGATTTTCGGCATTAAATTAGCTAAATACAAAGCTGAAACGAACCCCTGTTTGCATAGGAACTAATCCTACACCTATTAGAAATAAGAAATGAAAAAAAGACTCCATCTAGGAATATGAAACTTTCTTACACACTCACATGATGTATCTACTTTATTGATTATTAAAAAAACTAGGAAATTAATCAAACTATGTGATTAAAATATGAAACTAACAAATGAAATCAGAATATGTAAAGGAAGACAAATAAACTAAGTGCTTGGGCGGCAAGCTACTCATTACCGCGTACTGCTATACCTGTGTACACTTGTTCCCATATCAGTTCTCCTGCCACGTGTAGCCATTCTGGCGAGCTGTGCCTGTTGCCTCCTGAGTTCTCAGCCAGTCCCCTGCTTTGATGCTCATGTATCACACTGGATGATCTTTGGATGTAAAAGTGTCTTCTAATTTGGTTTATGAGCAGAAGAAAAAGAGGATGCACATGGTACTTAAACAATTAGCTTCTCCGATCAACTATGAGGATAAGAAGGGGCAGGGTATGGGGGCTAGGAAGGGTAGACTGAAAGCTTTTAGATGGGATATTAAGAGCTTGTCCTTTAGGCGTGGAGATGTGAACGATTCTTTAGTGTGTTTGGGGAACTCTGACGTTTTGTTTGTATGAGGTCTACCCAATGCTCTTATTGATTTCTCAATAAACTAGGAAACTCTAAATTAAATTTCTATCAAAAAAGAAAGACTCTAAATTAAATAAAACTACTGAAAGAATCGGATTACAAAAACAAAGGAAAATAAATCGAGTGCTTGGGTGGCATGCCGCTCGTGTCTGCGTGTTGCTATTTTCCCATAGACTTGTTCCCATGTCAATTCTCATGCGACCCATTTTGAGAAGCTATGCTTGTTCTCTCCTGAATTCACAGCCAGTTTCCTGCCTAATGCAGATGCATCTCACTGGGTGATCTTTAGATGTGAAGGTCACTTACAAATTACAATGGACATAGACTTTATATGGGCAAGGATTTGTATTTTATAGAAACTGCTCCTAACAACTAGACTGTGTCTTATTCAGGGATGAAGAAGTGGCAACAGAAGTTGCTTGGATGGTTGTTTATCTTTCAGCACTTTCAGATATAGCTTCGGGTATGATGGTGAAGAGCAGTCTTGTTCATCTTCTTGTGGAAAGATTGGCAACATCTAACAGCTTGCAATTGCTTATTCCGGTAAAGTACAAAATCAGCTTAGTACGTAAAGTAGGCTAAATTGCCAGCCATTGTGCTGAGTAGTTTAGTTCTTGCACACTCACTTTACTGATTCGGGGGCAGATGAGGCAAAACTTGGTAGCAGAGGTTACTAGGCTCACACGACTGCATTGAGTAAATGAAATCATTAAATAGCGAAAGTAAGCAGAAACTTGCCAACAATGAGAAGAAACTAAAAGTAAAACCAAACAGCAGCTATGATTTTAATATGTTAACATATGGAGCGCCATTATTGTTTCTCGACTTGTATAGTATAGGATTCACGCAGTTGCTCAGCCTGCGTTATTAACTCTTTAGTTGCAAATAAATACGGAAAAGACCTGGTAACTTGAAATTTCAAATTAGTGAGATGAGAAGCCCTTTCAGTATTCACAAGTTAACCCTCTTTTTCACCGGAGAGCTTTGAAAATGAAGGTGCAGGAGTAAATATGTTGACTACTTGAAGGCTGCCTAACACTTGTTCAAGTTGACTATAACTGTCAATCCTTGAAGGAAATGGGCTTTCAGAAGGCTGCATCTCATAGGGTTTTAATTCTTTTCAATAAGAAATAGATGCATTAGATTGCTTTAATCATAATTTCAATGAATTATAGCTTCCATACACCTGTCAGCCGATTCCGTTTAAGTATTCTGATTCGAGTTATAACTTAGGTGTTGAGAAGTTTAGGTAATCTTGTAGCTGGTGATGCACGCACGACTTCTATCATTCTTAATGCTGGAAGTGAAATTACTGGTTAGTATATATGTATTATGTCCATCAGGGTAACTTCTTTGCTGGGCAAGTTTCTGGATAAGATATTAAGCCTGGACTTTGTTTGCAGATAACGTAATAGGAGCTCTTGCTGAATGTCTGAAAAGTGAACACCGGGTGCTTAAAAAGGTACACGTTCTAATTACATGTATATATTAGAATGGCAAAAACATGGTTGAGACAGTCTCACTGTGAGACTGTGGGACGTTCAAATTGTTTTGCAGTGGCTTATTTTGGTCTTGTAATTATATTTCATTGTTTTGGGGTGAAATTTTATCACAGAACTCCTGTTCTATTAGAACTTTTCAGTTGTAACTCACTGTTACGAGGTTGGGTGGGGGGGAGAGGGGAGGGGGGACGTGAGCGTGACAAAAGCAACGAGGAAAAACATATCTAATCCTTTAATTTTTGAATCCTTGTAGGAGTCTACCTGGGTGCTTTCTAATATTGCTGCAGGTTCAGTTGAACACAAGAAACTAGTATATTTTAGTGAGGCAGTACCGTTATTGTTGCGTCTTCTCTCAACTGCTCCATTCGATATAAGGAAAGAAGTAGCCTATGTGTTTGGTAACCTTTGTGTGGCCCCAACAGAGGGCTCTAAAAAGCCAACTGTGATTGTTGAGCACCTGGTTTCATTGGTTGGCAAAGGATGTCTTTCTGGTTTTATTGAACTTGTCAGGTCTGCTGATATAGAGGCTGCAAGACTTGGTCTGCAATTCATAGAGCTGGTAAGTGTATCTTCTAAGCAAGCTATCAGAGAAATGGCATCTGATGTAGTTTGCCTATGAGTTTTCGTTAATTCTGGCAATGTAGGCCACCATATTCCAAGGATAAAGCATCAAATAGCCACTCTTCATAACATGCTTATTCTTATTCGGATTTATGCTATCCAGAAGGTTTTTCAATGCATCCCATTATATGCTATCAGTAGGATATATAGATTTCAGATGTTCGAGAAATATTGCTAAGGAATTCGGATCTATGATTGTTCAGATGTTGCATTGTGAAAAAGTTACATTCGTTTCTTTTGAACTACAAACATGTCTATTCTGCCAGTCTTAGGTAGTCTGCTTGTCGATTTTGACACTGGTAACTAAGAGTAAACTAGTTCAGCCAAGTTGAGCTTGTGAGATTCCTAGAGCTGGTTTTCTGGGGTTATCCATTCCATTGTACTTGAACATATAATTTTGATTTTTATAGGTTCTACGTGGAATGCCCAATGGAGAGGGCCCAAAGCTTGTCGAAAGGGAGGATGGAATTGAAGCCATGGAGAGATTCCAGTTTCATGAAAATGAAGACTTGAGGAATATGGCAAATGGATTGGTTGACACATATTTTGGGGAGGACTATGGGCTTGAGGAGTCTTGACGAACATAGAGAGCAGAATATTATGTGTTACTTCTAACTGATGCACTCATGTGTTGTTTTTGGAACCGGTTTCAGTTTGAAGAATGGAGTCCTCGTCTGTTTCCCTTTGTCACAAATCTGGAGCTCACACGAGTGTGATGAACTGGTACAGAAGGAAAGAGCAATAAGATAATTTTGCACGTTTTGCAAGCTTTGCAGTGTTACAACTGGTCAAACATATGCAAGTGAAAATAACATTGGTCAAACATATGCAAGTGAAAATAAAGATAAGGTGAGAAAATAAGAAAAAATTAACACCAATACTCCCATATGGCTGAACAAATGAAATCACACCAATTTTCGAAATTAATGTCAATACTCTCAACTTTTACTCAGTCAAATAAAAATGCAACCATTTTTGTTTTCTTGCCCGAAAATTCATTATAATTCATCAATATGTATTTTTCGTAACTAAATCAAACACAATAGGGTTGGGAAAAACTACTACACAATTGCAACTTACTTTTGTTTCATTCGTTCACCAATTGATTATTTTTTTTAAACCGAGAGTGAGAAAGTGGTGACTTGTTTTGGGGAATTAATGTTAAAAATGAGGGAAAGTGTGAAAGTTGTGACTAGGGTTGGCAAATGGGTGGGTACAAGCAAATACAGCTCCGCACCCGCCCCAATTAGGGCGGCGATGGGGGACACCTAGACGTGTAGTGAGACGAGTATGGGGGGCGAAAACATGTACCGGCCACAGGTGGTGGAGCGGGTATGGATATTATTGTCTACCCATCGAGTACTCGCCCCGCCCGCTTCATATCCATCCGCACGCCTACTCGCCCTGTAATATTATATATCAATACGTAATAAATGCTACTCCCTCCGTCCTTGAATAATCTTTCCAGTTGCTTTATGCACACATACCAAGAATGAGACAAAATTATTTCCTACCCCTTGTATAAAGTGAAAGATGAAGAAATAAAGCTTTAGAGGCAAATATAAGGAGGGTTACTTTTGTAACATTTATGACAATTATAGGCCAAAAAAAGAAGTGGAAAGTTTATTCATGGACATACCAAAAAGGAAACTGGAAAGTTTATTCAAGGACGGAGGGAGTAGCTATTAGGAAAAATTTCATTTTGGGTACTTTGACGTTAGGTCTAATTACAATATGGGTGCCTATCTTTTCAATATTCTCTTTGGATACCTGAAATTTCACTAATTGCGTCAAAAGCTCCGTTAAAATGATGACGTGTCATCAAGCAAAATATTCTTAAACAAATTTCTAAAAATTACCAAAAAAATTTCAAAAAATAATGAAATGTTTATTTTTAATTATTGGCAAAATCACTCTAAATAATCTCAAGTTTCAACGATGTGCCAATAATAATCCCAAGATGAGAATTCCTAATAAATAATCCAAAGTTTGGCCTTGTGTGCCAATAATGCACCAAAATTTAACACCGTTAGTAATCCGTTAAGTATGAGTATAAGTGAGTATTTTTTCTTTTTTCAAAATTCAGTGTTTTGTGGTTTTAGAAATAAAAATATGGGTTTTTTCTATGAGAGGGAAATATGGGTAGTTTAATTAGAAAGTTAAGTAATTGACTAAAAAAAATTAAATAAATAAATGTAAAGCAAGAAATGAAGAACTGGGTGAACTACAAGACGTTTTCTAATTGACATGATGGGGACTTAATGATTGACATGTTGGGGAGGGTTTTTTTTTCTGGATGAAAAGGTGGGGAGGGTTGTTTTAGCTGAAAGTCTGAAAGTATTAACCTACCGATCATCAACAAAGAAAATAAACCAAAATAATACTTCACTATAAAATGAAAATTTTGATAATAGATAATTTTAGTAAGGATTTATCTCACACAAAAAGCTGATGTTGAAACTGATTTGAGTGCATAATGAAGAAAGTGATGAAAAATTTAGAACGAGTATGGAAGATAGCAAAAAAGATCAGAAGGAGAAAGTAAGGAGGAAGGAGGGAAAAAATATGAGAGAAAAAGAAATCTATGTAATATTTCTACTTCTTAAATTACAAAATATTGAGTTTTGATTTTATTTTGGTGAAAAACACACCTACTTGCACCTTTACTTAACGGATACTAACGGTGTTAAGTTTAGGTGCATTATTAGCACACAAGGTCAAAGTTTGGATTATTCATTGGGATTTCTCATCTTGGGATTATTATTGGCACATCGTTGAAACTTGGGATTATTTAGAGTGATTTTGCCTTAATTATTTAGAATTTTCTACAACTTTTTGGAAAATTTTAAAATATTTTTTTATTGATGACACGTCAGTATGTTCAATGAGTGTTTAATGTCGTTAGTGAAATCACTCTAAATGAGACAGTTTTTAAAGTTTCAGGTACCTAAAATGAGAATATTGAAAAGGCAGGTACCCAAATTGCAATTACGCCTAATGTCAGGTACCCGAAATGAAAATTTTCGTAAGTATTAAGTAAAAATAATTTTGATGTTGAGAAAGAGGTCAATATGGTCCGAGATATTTTGTGCAGATTATTGGATGAGTATGCTCGTAAGTATAATAAGACACAAGCTCCTACACATACAGTGCCACCACCATATTGACCAAGGTAAAAGGAAGGGGAAAGTTTCGATGGATGAGTTTGCCCAATTCATGGTAGAGTACAAAGTGGTGTCCATGAAAAATCTAATTTGGATAAGTTTTTGGAAGATCCAAATGTACCACTTGCCGAGGATTTGGATATATTAGCTTGGTGGAAGGCTACTGGTTCTTCATATCCCATCCTTCAAAAGATAGCTAAGGACAACTTAAGCATTCTGGTTTCTAATGTTCCATTTTTTTTAATTTTTTTGATAAAAGGAGGTGGGAACTTTATTCTACAGCTAGAAATCGAGAAATATCAATGTTCACCAGGTTGACAATTTCACCTAAAAAGTTCTCCAACCAAAATCTATCGCAATACTCAAACGGTTGGATTCTAGGTATATTGTGGGCTACTACGTTTCCCCCCTCCGTACAAAGGACCAACTAACAAACTAAAGCGAACTAGTAACATTAAAAATTTCTTCTACGAGAAAACCAAGCTGATTGTTGGGTATAATCTCATTCTTCAATTCCGAGATGAGATTGAGACAGTCGCTTTCAACTACTATGTTGCGGTATCCCATTTCCTAAGCACCCTTGAGTCCAAAAAGTATTGCACGAGCCTCTTCAACCTCGAGATCCATGTTACCTTCATGTTGGTGCACCCCCATAGCAATAATCTCCCCCTCCACGTCTCGGACTACCATACCCCATCTGACCCCCCAATCACTAAGCTGTCCATTTATCATCCTTTGTCACCCCACTTTGCAAGTCCTGACAGCAAGCTTCACGATATTTCACTACAAAGCTTGTGACAGTAGCACAAGAAGCATTTAAATCATGAGAGTCCAAGGTGAAGTAAGACCTGCAACGTGTGTTCCAAATAGACCATACAGCAGCAAGGAAAATGCCGAAATCCTTCACAGTCGGGCTACTCATGAGCCACTCAAACCAATCCCGAACTGAACAAAAGCGACCTTCCCAAAAGAACCTTGGCCAACCACTATTTTCCCACACTAGTTGGGCTTTCGAACACTCTAATAACGCATGTAGGGCAGTTTCATCCCATGCCCCACAGTGCCCACATGAAATATTGAAATTCCGAATACACTTGCCGATACCCTCTCTTGTAGGTAAAGCGTTTATTGCAGCCCACCATCCAAAAATTCGAATTCTAGGTGGGATTTGCAAACCCCATAGCTTCATCCAAAACTCTTTTTTCTGTGAGGATGATTCAACTCTTGACATCAAATCTTTTTGTCTACAAATCATGTGGTATGTTGACCGAACTGAGAAGATGCCATCTTAATTATAATGGCACATTAGTTTTATCATTTGGCCAAAGTTAACTAAGTGGGATATTCAAAATCACTTCTGCATCCATGGTAAAAATAATTGTTTGACATCGTTCTCCTTCCATGTGCCTCCATGCCTATCAATAAGATCACCCACTCTCAGCTCTGGATCATTAATTCCCACCGGGGAAATCACCTTGAACGATGTAGGGCAATGAAGCCAAGGTGACTTCTAGACCTTAATATTTTCTCCGTTACCAACCGCCCACCTCACACCATTACTCACCACCGCCCTTGCTCCACATAAGCTGCGCCATATGTAGCTTGGATTCGAGCCAATTTCAGCCTCCCAAATATCACAGTCACGATAGTAGCGCGACTTCATAAGGTGAGCATATAAGGAGTTTGGTACCATTACTAGCCTCCAAATTTGTTTAGCTAATAATGCATCATTAAAAGCTTCCAAATCTCGAAAACCCAAGCCGCCGTTATCCTTCGGTTGACAAAGCTTACCCATCTCACCCAATGAATCTTTCTCTTGCCATCTTTATGTCCCCACGAAAACTTCTGAATACAGATTGGATCTCACTGCAAAAGTCACTAGGAAATTTGAACACATTCATGGCGTATGTCGGAATTGCCTGGGCCACTGCCTTTACAAGCATTTCCTTCCCCGACCACAAAAATAACCTCTCTGTCCAACCCTGCAGCATCTTGTAAATTCGATCTTTTATCGGAAAAAGGGTTTTTTCTTGGACCTACCTATATGTGTCGGGAAGCCAAGGTAACGATCAAGCCCGTGAACTTCATTCACCTCCAACGATTGCACTATCTCCTCTCTTTTATCTGGTCGCACGCCTTTACTGAAAGTGACATTGGTCTTCTGACGATTAATTTGTTGTCTCGAGCCTTACACATGTCTGGTTTCACTGCCATACTCCCAATAGAGTTAGAATCACAATGCACATAATGAAAGACCTCAAAAGCAATCATCACATTATCACTAATTAGACGACCTAGGGTGAAAGCACTTTGATTCTCAGAAATTATATTAGAAAGAATTTATTTAGTCTATTGGCCAAAGTCTTAGTTGCAATTTTAAACACCACTTACAAAGACTTATCGGTCGATAATCAGCAATAATTGTAGGATTATGCTTTTTAGGAATAAGGACAACATGAGTATGATTAATTTCCTCCGAAAAGGAATGACCATTCAGGATATCAAGAACCATATCACAAACAGAAGGACCAACGATATGCTAAAATTTTTGGTAGAAGAAAGCATTCATACCATCAGGTTCAAGAGCCTTACCAGGGTGCTTTTGTTTCAAACCTTCATGTATTTCCTCCGCGGTGTAAACCTTACAAAGAAGATCCTTCATCTTATCTGTGACTCGAGTCTCCATTTAACTAATTACACACTTCATATTTGATGGGTTTCCTGTTGAAAATAAATCACCAAAAAAGTCAAAAATAACATTTTCAAAGCTATCATCATCTTCAACCATCGGCCCCTCCAACGTTTGATAAAATTCACGCTCCTCCTAACATTTGCCTTTTCATGGAACCATTTTGTGTTTGAGTCACTATATTTTAGAAAATCAACACAAGAACGTTGCCACCACATAATCTCCTCTTTTTTCCTCAATGATCTCAGCTCCGACAGTAATAACTTCTGAGAGGGCTGGCCTGAATTCGACGCTAATAGCCACTGAACTCTTCATTTGTGACTGAACATGGCGAAACACTTCTTGGTTCCACCTTAATAGAGTCTTTTACACCTTTTTAGACTACCCGTGAAATTGTGTGAGGCATCTCCTGACTGCAAATTCCATGCCTCTTCAACAACTTCAGCACAACTTTCATCAAGAATCCACATATTTTCAAATTCAAATTTTTTCTTTCTCCTGCCTTTCCTTCTCCCTCCATTAATATTCAACTCTAGTAATAATGGGAGGTGAACAGAGATATTGTCTCATTCATATGTGATACTTCAGCTAAAGGAAAACAAATGGACCACTCAATTTTTAGCCATGAACCTATCCAGCCTTTCCTTAATACAATCCTCCACCTCCCTCCCATTACACCAAGTATATTCATACCCACTGTATCCAAGGTCACGTAACTCACACATATCGATCGTCTCTTTGAATTTATACCTGTTTGATGCGTATGTGGAAGGGTAATAAGGTGGGTAACAGGGAGGGTAACAAG
>BSSO01003415.1:0-16557 GCA_030267885.1 Mesembryanthemum crystallinum | reverse complement strand
ACCAAGCGTCACCTTATTTGTAGAACGGAGGGAGTATGTTTGAATGTCCTACGGAAAAAATCACTTTTTTGGATAATAATAATGAATCACTTATATTTTTAAGACTAAAGTTTCTGTTTTTTTAACCAGAATGATTTAAATTAAATTGAATTGAACTGAATGCTGATTAAGCAAGTTGAGATGAACATACAATGTGACAACTAAGTTTAGATAAAGAGAATATGTTGCAAGATATCATAAAATGTGTCTTGGTTTATGACCATGTTTGGCAAATTGATAATTATTGGTTGATAGTTGATAGATGTTTCTAGTTGTATTAGTTGTTTTAGCCAGATGGTAAATGTGGTTGTTTGTAAAATGTATTTGGTAACATCAACTGATAGTTACTAAATAAAAAAAATAAAGCATACCAATCACAAGCCAATCTCTGATAACTTTTCAGAAAATAGGCAAAAGTTAATCCAAGCAATCACTTATCAAACATTTCTTTAACTAGTGAATTTGGTCAAATAAGTTAAAAAATTGTCAAAAGCCACCTCCCAAATATCTCCATATATGCGTAGTTTCATAATTTTGCAATCACTTGATTGAAAATCGCAATTATCAATCGCTTTAGATTTTCTCATTACTAGTAAGGATGTTTTTAATATGTAAGATATTCATAGTAGTATTTCTCCATTTTTTTGTACATCACACTTCCCACCTCTCACGTTTATTACTCTGGATTCATAATGTCATTTTCCTTTTGAGGATCCAACATCTTTTAAGTAGGATTTAAGTGACGTTTAGGCATTGCAAATCATCATAGAGAGGTAAACAGAAGAAAGGGAAAGGAAGTAGAAGCTCATCGGTACCATATCGCCGGAGAGAAAGCACTTACTTCACTCAGTAATGGCTCTTAACATTAATCATTTTTATGAAAGTACTAATTTATTATAATCCCTATTTAAGTTACAATAACTAAGCTCAGACTCGACTCGACTAGACTATTCCAACAAGACTTTCTTGAAATGAAACAAGAAGTCGTAATCCATTATAATGGACCTTTAAACTGGCAACAATCTCGCTTTCGTTCTTGAGAGGAGACAAGATCCATTGTCCATGGTTGTTTTTTGCCACGGTAAGTTGAATGTCAACTAAAAAACAAAGTTCCAAGTGGTTGGCTAATTCAATTTTCCCATCAACATTGTGCAGCAACTTTATCCAAGCCCCTGCCCCTACAGATTGAGGACATTGATCCATCAACACCCAAAGGTCACACGAGCGCGAGTGCGGGCCCCGCAGTAACCCTAACTTCATCGTGTTGTTCTCATCACCCATGTCATCCAATAACTTAATAGCAATAAGTTGAACACTAAATGAATTAGCACGGGAAACTTCCTCAGGCAAACGGACTTGATAATAAAACACCTCATCCACCAAACTAAAACCTAACAAACAATCACCAAAAGTCCAATATAAAACGCCATTGACATTAACCCCGCTCAATGTGGGGGGTTCACCACGAACTTTAGCAATAGGACAGGGCAGATGACAAACATCGAAGCTTCTCCATGTCTTTGCATTGAGCGAGTAAACATTAGCACGAAGGATGGAGCCAGAGCCTTTGGTGATGCCCTTAATCGACTTTCTAAACTTGCGCTTGCGCGCATCAATCAAGGTAGCTCGAACCACCTTGTAGTCACATGACAATTTGTCATAGCCAAATCCAAAGATCAAAAAATCATTATTGAGTTGGCTAGCGACTTTATGATCATTAATATATGAAAAATGATCATATGAAGTGGGAAGGGTTAGGGACTTGCGGAGCATGGGATTGAAAAGAGTGATTTTCTCACGGTAGTAAAAAGGAGTATTTGTGGGCTCATAGTCTGTATCTCTAAAATATTTCGGAACTTCGGGGATTAAGAAGCATAAAATCCCTTCGCTATAAGCATAGCAATTATGGAACCAGAATCCATTCCAGCAGGCAAGGCTTAAAAGGCATAGCCGCTTGTTCAAGAAAACCTTGTATGTTGGTGTCGGTGTCGATATTGATGCCTCATCAACATTACCATTGCCATTATCATTATCATAGTGGTGGATGAGTAGATGCCCATGATAGAGCCTGAGGATGCTGGTGGTGCCCTGGCAATATCGGTGGTTGTGTTGACGATGAGCAGCAATGAATGAAGGGCTTGATATGGTTGAGTACCACAACTTGCAAACCCACAGAAAGCGTTGCAGAGACTGTACGGGCAGTCGTATCAATATTTCATCAAATAATAAATCATCAGGGATTCTTTGTTGTTGTTGTTGCTCTTGATGTTGTTTTTTCCTCATCGCCAGCCTGAGATATAAACATCAATTATTAACGCAAATAACCCGACTTAAATCCCATATCAATTTGATAGGTGACATTCAAGTTAAGTAATGGGTTAGCTTTATAGGAGTAGGATTTTAGGGTAGTTAAATAAAAGTATTTTGGTCTGACTTTCAAATTAGTACTCTAAAATCTTGTTTACTTGGAATTAATTGAACCTCTAGCGAAACAGCGTCCTAATTGTTGAACATGGTAGCAAAGCCTGATTGTAATATTTGAAGTAGTTTGTTCAAGTTACCTTCAAAGACATACCTCCTACAAGAGCAAAGCGCATCGACTTCTTTTATGTTTATGTGATACTCCGTTACTAGTCTAAACAAATGTTCAGATTGATAAACTTGTTATTATTAGTACGTTTTTCCAGCATTCCATTTATCTACCTAAGCTAAGGCAAGACAAGTTTTACTTATATGAGGCGGCCTCATATACAGTACTACTTGGTGGTAGTACTAGTATCTTCCTCTAAGTAACTGGGCTCATAGGAGAATAACTTGGCGTGGCGTGATACAGATACGCTAATTCATCAATGAAGAAGGCCAGGGTATGGTATGCGCTGGAAATTCTTGCTCAGGTTTGGTTCTCTATTATTCTCATTCAATTGCAAGATATTAATCAGCAAATAAAGTCAAGAGTTTTTATTAAATATTAAGTCAGCATGTTACTAAGCTATGATATTGCTTTTTGTCTTCTCTGGTGAGGAAGGAACCAACAAAAAGCAGAAAATAATCCAATCTCATCTCAAGGTAGTGAAACAATGGAAACACACACAAAATAAATAAATAAAAAAAAATTAGAACAAATCAGAAGAAAGTGGGCAGAAATCGAGCAGCAATTACACAAAGGAAAACACTTATCAATCCTAGCAAATTGAAAGACAAAATCTTGATACTGTAGATATCCAGAAAGCAATTTTTGTGATGAAAAAGAAAGAAAAAAAAAATACCTCATTCAATTCGCTTTGCCAATTCCCAGAAACTATACTTGAACCACCGTGTCTAGCCTTGCCGTCGGTGGGATGAGGAACAACCTAGCTCTAGAACTCAGATCTAAGATTTTCCGGTCGGCAGTTTTTCCAACGAAAAGGAAGAGAGAGAACGTCGGCCAAAGAAAGGATTTTTTTGTTTTTGTTTTTGTTTTTGTTTTTAATTAGGAGTATTGAGGAATAGCCGAATAACAGGATGTATTATTCTTATATTTATAGTATATATAAAAGGAAGGTAGGATTTGATTAGGAAGGTAGAGTCCTAACTCCTAAAAGAACCTAAATATATCAAATACTCCATCCGTCCCGCTATTACGTTTTCAATCCATCAAAATTTTTGTCTCGTACTTATATTTTTCTAAACCAATTAAATCCCATATGCTCCCTAAATTAACCCTTCATTATCTAAAAAATATAATAAAACAACTCTTTTTTCTCTCTCCAATCACTCTCTCTCGATTTTATATCTCTCTCACATCCAAATATTATATTCTCTTTATTTTGTCAGTGCAAAAATGGCTAAATTTTTCCTCCTAAATTCTTTTGCCAATTTTGATTTGGAAACGTAATAGTGGGATGGAGGGAGTAGTAAATATTCTATCTTGTAGATTTCTAAGAGATATTATAAAGGTATTGTAAATCACTATAGAATATTTCATAATTCTCACTAGTTTTGACTCCCACAGCACAGGTTATAAGAAAAGTCCATAAAGTAAAAAATTTGGTTCAATAATCTGCGGTATTGTGTTATTTCGCCTATGTGTCTTTGGATCTACCTAGTATCTTTGAAGTTACATGCTTTTTAAAAGTTTATCTGGGAGAATAAAATGTGGCACCTAAAATGTGATGGTATTACATTCTGTTCTTCCAGGTACCAGGCCTCATACATGAAGCCACTTCATACGAGAATAATTATTGCACGATTCAAACATCACTAACCTAAAGGGTAAGAAAACAAATATAAAACATCAAATTGAATTTATTAGGGCATCCACAATGGTAGTCTTAAATATCTTAAATTTTGTGAAAATTGAGTCTTAAGAATCTTAAACCATTGTGGTTGGCTTTTATTTTTAAAATTTTAAATGGAGTCTTGAGTTTTTAAGGACTTTCAAGTGGTCCCACATAAAAATTATTAAATAATTCAAAGATTAAAAAATGCTAAAATTGACAATTTGTTGCTGGGTTCATATCAAATTGCAAAGTCTAAAGAGTTTTAAGAGTCTGAACCATTGTGGTGTGATTTATCCAAAGCCTTAAATTGAGTCTTAACAAGTATAATGCTAACTTGGCGAGTCTTTTAAAGGTTTCAACCACTGTAGATGCCCTTAAAGTTTAAGAATAAAACAAATAGTGTAAATTCGTTTTTGGTGCCATCAGGTTTGGGGTAATTATTTTAAGATGCTTTCAGGTTTTAAATATAAATTTCAAGTACCTTGACGTTTTGACAAAAAATTCTTCGCACACCAATACCCAACTTCGTTTATACGCCGTTACGTTGATGATGATCTGTCACTTTGGTTCTTGTGCGGGAAACTTTAGATAGCTTAAGAAGCATAAAAATCAAATTCGTAATGATCCCATCCCCCCCCACCCAACTCAAAAAAAAAAAATTAAAATTTTATTATGCAAAATATCAATATTTTGAAACTATTAGATTTTCGTTAAGTGATGACATGGACGACATTTTCTGCTATTATGTCGACTTTGAGCAACGTCAATATTAGAAATTCACAACTATTAGATGCTCAAAATCATGTAAATACCCCTAGTTCAATAGATATTATTTAAATTTGTATTCAACAACTATATTATCAAAGGCTCTTATTTAATATTTTATATTTTGCAGCTGGTTATCTAACTCTCTCTTCTTTTAAATTCACTATATTCATTTCTTTCCTGTAAAATTCCAACTAGTTTAAACAAATTATAAAAGTTTACAAATATTTTAAAAAATTTCTAGATTCTAATGGTTCATTAAAAGTTGAAACCCGAAATTTTTCAAAATTTGCTAAGCGGCAATGGATGAATTGTACATCGCCATTCATCAAAAATAGGCCAAAATAGCATTGATTTCTCTAAACATCATCCATCTTATGAACATTAAGTCCTGTAAAAATTAGACAAAAATTTTACAAACTAATAAGTTATAGACGTAACACTCCGAATTTCCGTTTCTAACAACGTCATCTATTATGTTAGCCAACATTTCTTGAAAGTCACATTAGCAAGTGTAGAGGTCATTTGATCAATGCGGACCATCTTGAAAGCATATATGCCACAAACAATTAGTCATTCTACTTTTTGACGTTCTTTACTTCGTGGACACGTGAAACTCCTTCAACCGAAGATAATTCTACGAGGAAAATTTTACAATGGCCACTGCTTAATGGTGGCCACTTAAACTTTTAACATACACCGTTTGATTTAAGTGAACTAATCTTATGCGTTTATTTTATCTTATCAATTATAAGTTTGGTTAAAACCAAAAACACTTTGGGTCCAACCAAAGTAGTGATTATGAATTTTTTAACTTTGGTTGCAACCAAAATTAGTTTGGTTCCGACCAAACCAACAACGTTTCCATGACCCCAATTAGCGATGGCCGTGGAAGAATTACCCAATTCTGCGAACAAAAAATTTGGCAAGTTAAGAACTAAGCAATGAGAAGGAGTCCTCGAAGGTATCACTTACATAGAATAGAGACACACTTACAACATATGATACACCATCACCAGCACCAAAAAAGTGTCAAAGAAAACAAGATAACACCTAAATAAGCATTAGTATCCCACTAAAAGAAAGCCCAGCAACAGCTTAAGAAGGAGCCAACATCAATGCAAAATCAAAAGGAGCCAACATCAATGCAAAATCAAAAGGAGCCAACATCAAGTTCACAGAAGTTATGTGGTACTGGAATGGAATTATTAAGTTGAGTTTCTTGGGTGTTGTTATGCACCTGATTGAATTCGCTCTGCCAATTCCCAGAAACTATACTTGGCCGGTGGTGGTGGTGGTGGAGGTGGTGGTGTTTGTTTTGTGAGTGGGATGAGGAACAACCAACCCGAATCGATAATGGGTATGGATTCAAGTTCAACCAACCCGATTCCGATGTTTGTTTTCGCGATGTGGGATTTTTTTCAACCCGATAGTCGAAACCGGATGGGTTTTTGGGTTTGGGTTTTTGAATCACTAGCAAACTGTGTAGAGATAGAAAGATTTCTTCGTCTTCGTCGATCGATGCTTGAAGTTGACGACTTGGTGTATTAATATTCGTTTTCTATGTACAAATAAAAAAAATAAAAAAATAAAAAAATTATTGTTCGTTTTTCTTTTAGGGGTTATTTGTTGACATTTTGCTGCTTTATTCTACATTGTAGTATATGTTAGGGGTGTAAGTTTGGATTTTGGAATGGACTTTTGTCTAGTACAAATCAGATTCAAAAAAGTTTGGATTTAGATTTTTGAGTTCAAATCCGATCCGAAATTAATTTGAACTCGAAATTTTTGATTCCGAATCCAATCCGAATTATAAATTTTAAGTCTGATCCAATCCGAATAGTCCAATTTTTTTTTTTTTTACTAGTTGATTTTGAAGACAATTTTAGGACATTACAAAAACAAAATGTCTTGATAAAATACGATAATAGAAATATTACACGTACGTATTGTTAAAACGAAAATCTACTGACAGAAAAGAAAATGAAATCAGTAAGGCTATGTTAAGTTCTCCAAAATGACATTGTTGGAGCTAGTGACATGAAAGGAGAAACACAACTAACACATAAGAACTATGATATTAATAACCTTTTTGTTTGTTTGAAAGGCACATTTAATTACCATTTGACAAGCACTAACTAATCATGCATATATCTTCAAAAAACAATCACTAGCTAATTTGGATTGGATTGGATTGGATTGGATTTTGGACTCAATCCGAATAACTTACACCCCTAGTATATGTTGCTTTTTGGATTTGTAGTAACATTAAATATCAAATTATATTTTATATATATACTTTTACCCAAAATAATAAGTATCAAAAATAATATTTTTGGAGTATTTTTAAAATTTTGTGAAGAATTAGTTGGCTATATATTTCTTCCCATAGTAATTTTAAGGAAAATTTTCACTTTGGTGCCCTGAGGTTTGAGCAAATCAATTTTCAGTGACTCGTGTTTTCCATATATTTCACTTTAGTTACCTATAGTTTTGAGATTAGTTTCAGTTTTGTGTTTTCCAGTAGATCTGTTCCGTTAAATAGTGACGTGTCACTGCTACTTTAAAAGATTAAAAGAAACAATTTTCTTAAAAGACCAATATGCCCAAACACAAACCCTTTTTCTCCCTCTTGGTCATAGGCTTAGGCTATGTTCTCTTCATGTGATTTTTGTTGATATTTATTGTTGATTATTTATTTTTGTTGATTTTCGTTGATTTTACTGATTTTTGTTGATTCGTTAGATTCGGCAGAGAGTGACTTTGTTGATTTTTGTTGATTTTACTGATTTTTGTTGATATAGCCGAATTAAGACCCAAACTCGTATTTTGACCAACTCCGACCGCCGATGATAATGATGAGAGATAAAATCAGTACCGGTCACCTAGCAATTGCTCAGCTCATGGACCTCGACCCGCTCCCAAGCCCATCGTCTTCCATCCTTTAATTAGGCAAAATCCATAAACTATTCAGGTTGCATCTAGGCTACCCAAAAACTTCAACAACTATGGGATCTGAGAGATAATTTAGCAAAATCTAAAAGCAACTTAAGGGTGACATTTTACAGGTTAGGTTAATTTTATAATGGGATATTACACACGGTACCCCTGTGGTTTGCCGAATTGCACAGGGTGCCCATTTTTCAAGTTTCATGCGGTAACTACCCCCGAAAACAAAGTTAATGAACACCATACCCTAACCCCTAACTTCCGTTGCATTGGCGTTAAATGGGCATGCAAAAAGACTAAAATGCCCTCTCCTTACACTTCACCCCTCCCCCACCCATCCTTCCCCATCATTCACTTTCTCTCTCCTCCCCATCCCCTACCTAGGACCACCCCCACCACCACAGTCTGCCCCTCCCTTCCCATCGCCGCCGCCACCACCACCACCACCATGGTTTTTGACTCTCTCCTCCGTCACCCTCACACCATCACCTCTCTCCTCCTCTCCCTCTGCCAGCCTATGCTCTACCACCATCACCATGCCCACCCTGCTGCAACACACGTACTCCCCCACCCCCTCACTCTCTCTCATTACCTGCTCCCATCTCTTTCCACTATCTCTTTGATTCTCTCACTCCATTCTTCAACTGTAATCCCAACCCGCAAAAAGCCCAAAACCCATATTTTCTCTCCCCTTTAAACAATCCCCAATTCAACGAAATTGGCACGGCTCCTCTACATCAATATCCAAGACCTTAACTGAGGGTCACAATCCCAATTTTACACAAATCAATCCCATTCCAACACCTGTGGAATTAGCCTAACAAACAACTTTTTGGTTCAAATTTCACTCAGAAAAAACATACTAACACAATCAAGAATGATAAATTTTGGGTTTCGTGAATTAAGAGAGAGAAAAATTTGGGTTTTAGGGAGAAATTTGAGGAGTAGTTTGGCTTGGGTAAATTTTTTGATTGTTACTTTTTGATTCCAAGTTTCTGATTTGTCACTTTTTGATTCCAAAATTTTGATTTCAGATCTATGAATTGTGGTTGCTGTTACTATTGCGGTGGTTGTTGCTATTGTGGTGGTGGTGGTTGTTTGGTGGTGGTGACGGTTGGGGTGGTGGTGGGGGTGGTTCTAGATAGGGGAGGGGAGGAGAGAGAAAGTAAAGGATGGGGAACGGGTGGATGTGGGGGTGGGGTGAAGGGTGAGAGGGCAATTTGGTCTTTTAATATACCCATTTAACGCCAATGTAACAGAACTTAGGGGTTAGGGGTATGGTGTTCATTAACTTTGTTTTCAGGGGTAGTTGCCGCATGAAACTTGAAAAATGGGCACCCTGTGCAATTCGCCACCCTTAAGTCACTAAAAATAGCCCATAAATGGAGAAAAGTTACCATTATTGGATTGAGTCTTTAACGGTTAGATGCTTGTACATAAGAATTAGCGAACATTTCTTTAACTAGTAAATTTGGTCAAACAAGTCAAAATTGTCAAAAGTCACCTACCAAAGATCTCCATATATGCATTGTTTCATAATTTTGCAATCACTTGATTGAAAATCGTAGTTATCAATCACTTTTAGATTTTCTCATAAATAGTAAGGATGTTATTAATACGCAAGATATTTATAGTAGTAATTCTCCATTGTTTGTGCATTACATTTCCCACCTCTCACGTTTATTACTCTGGATTCCTAATGTCATTTCCCTTTGAAGAATCCAACATCTTTTAAGTAGGATTTAAGTGACGTTTAGGTATTGGAATGATGAATTGGATCCATGCAAAATTAGTGATCAAATGCTTTTGAGGTAGTGACATTTTGGATATTATTTTCATTGTTCGATACATTATCCATCTAAACTCAAACATAACACACATAATAAAAGGCTAGGTTTTTGTTATTTCACTTTTGAAATTCTTGAGATTAATTAGCACTTTAGTGACATAAAGACTAAGTTAATTAGAGATCAGTCATCTATTACTAATTATTTGACTAAACTAAATTAAGTTAATTTGAGACGTATTTGCATAGTATAAGTATACCATAAAATTGGATGATGATGATGAAAAGAAGGTGTAATATTAAGTTGAATATTAATGTTTTATTTCTTTTCCTTTTCTGCAACCGTAAGTATTCATATTCTTTTTATGTTTTATGACTACTCCTATTTGAGTTTGATGTAATTCCTAACATAGAATAAGGTCTTTCGACACCCTTTTTTCCCCTATTCATAAGTTAGAAACTTGGTTTTCTTTTTGGTTTTGCAAGTAACACACATATAAATGTTGATGCAAATAATTTGTTTTTTATTTAAAAGATGTACTAGGAGCAATTGATGAAGTAAGTTTTGGTTGAGTTGGTTTATCCATATGGTATCAAGTTGAGTTTTGTATTCAAATCATAAGGTACTAGGAGTTATAACAATAGATGGACCTCCAACAATCAAGGGTGGTAGTCAAGTGGTTCTAAACTCCCTCCCAACTCCCAAGTGGTTTGGTAAGTCAAGGTCATGGTGTGATTATGGGTTCGATTCCTCATAGCCCCATGTCTATTGTAACTTTCGGCTTCTATGAACTATACTTGCCCCTTGATGGTGCTACGTTGACGGAGGCGATGCTTTTGTTCATTTAGTCTAATATGTTCACTATTGAAATACGAGAGTACGAACATGACATAGCAGGAGCAGTGTATTGGTCGCTATTCACCCGCACCTTCCGTTTTGATTAGAGCTGGCAATTCGTATTATCGAGTTGTGTTTGTGTTACATTTCATGTCGTGTTGTGTTCACGTTTCTCTCAGTAACTTTGTTTGGTATTCGTATTGTGTTGTCGTGTCGTGTGTGTCAGGCTTTGCCGGCTCTAGTTTAGATCGAAAAGAAAAAGATGGACCAACTTCTTTCAAGTCATTGATCAAATTCCCTCGCTTCGCCCAAAGCCCACTAAGCACGTGTAAAAGCGACTAAAAATGACTATAAATCACGGTTAAATCAAACAAAACTCCAAACACACCTTTCTCTCTCCTTCCTTACTACACCTCTCCACACTCTCACACACAGACACACACTCCAATATCAATCACATTTCTTCTACACACTCTCACACTCTACTCTTCTCTACTCACTTGCCTGTTATTGAAAATGGAGCTTGCTCACTGCACTCCATTTTCTCTCTCCTCCCCTCCTAAACTCCCCATCACCAATCTCCACAAGCTTCGATCTTCAAAACCCACTTTCAATCCCTCACAAATTCCTTCGATTTCAACTGGGTTGATCCACAATTCAAGAAGCAACAGTACAATTCGACTGGTGGTGAATGCCAGAGACACCATCAGTGCTGCCGAGGCTGAGACTGTTGTCATGATGGAAAAAACCCCCAAATCGCAACGTTTCGAGGTCTCTGAGGGCTATCCGGCGCCGTTCGGGGCTACTGCGCGTGATGGGGGTGTTAATTTTGCAATCTTTTCTGCTCATTCGGTTTCTGCTACTCTGTGTTTGATTACCCTCTCTGACTTGCAGCAGGTAGTTTACTAATTGGAGAATTTTTGAATCTTGGGTTGGTTTTTCTTTTGATTTTTTGAGTTGGGTTTATGTCTTTAGGTTGTTTTCTCTTGTTATGCAAGTTAGATGTTGGTAAGTAATCTAGTGGAGTACACTTATTTTGCATCATTTGATTGGTATTACACATAGGGTTTTGTTGCTATGCTTATTTTTTAGCTTAGTTGATGAATAATGAGCACAATGTATCATCGACTATATTGAGTATAGTATGCTTAATTTGCATCATTTGATTAGTATTACAAATGGGTTTTGTTCCTATGTTTGTTCTTAGGCTTATTTGATGAATAGTGAGTACAATGTATCATTGAATATATTAAGTAAAGTATGCTTTATTTTGCATCATTTGAATAGTATTACAATTGGGTTTGGTTCTTATCTTTGTTTTTGATTTATTTGATGAAGAATGGGTCCAATGTATCATTGATTATCCTTAGTACAATATGCTTTATTTTGCATCATTTGATTAGTATTACTAGTGGGGTTTTGTTCCTATGTTATTTTTCGGCTTATTTGATGAATAATGCCTACAATGCATCATTAGCATAGTATGCCTTATTTTACATTATTTATATAGTATCATTGATATTTATTTTGTTGTCTAGTTGATTATAGACTAGGAAGCTGTTTGAAGTTAATATGCAAAGACCTTGGTCTTCCACATGGATTATTGGGTTCTTCCTTACAAAACCCTGAATTTTTTAGAAAGAGAATGCCTTACTGGTACCATGACGAACCCATTGGCCCCAAACTTAGAAAACAGAATAATTGTGATGCACCATTCACATTACTAATCATTTATGAGAGCCACTTTTTCTTTTCTTTGCTTTTTTTTTTTTTTTTTTTTTTAAATAGGTGTTGGGGTTGTTGAGGACAAAACCAGATGAAAAGCCTTGAACTTTTTGAAATATATTTTGTGGCTGAGATAAGATTTGTTGTGAGGAAATCACAAGCAGCACTGAAGCAGGAAATGCATGAATTGGATGAGGTTTTTGCATGAAAATGATTGAAATTAAATGAATTTGGAGTGAATTTTGACAATATGGATGGGTGTTGGTGACATGAACTTTTCCCATGAAAATCAATCTGCCCGAAGTAACCGTCTATCTTCTGATGGGATGAATAATCAAAGAAAAACTTCAGGAGAAAGATAAGAAGAGATGTTATCAATATTATGCTTTAGAATGTAAGTGGACGGGTCATCTTAAATTAGATCATGCGAAGTACAAGTTTGGGACTGAAGGACTTATTTAAGCTGTTGTCACCACTCACTAATGCGTCTTTTGTTACATATGGAGCTCAACACAAGAGTGGAGTAATGAAGACACAAGCAACTTGGATACTAATGAAGGCTGTACAAGATCGATTTGACCTTGTAATGATCAATGCTTCAGCATTTGGCTCAAAAGCTTGTGTAACCATTTGAGGCCTTCTATATAGTAATTGGAAAAAATGTAGCTCTATTACCAACCTAGCTCATATTCAGTTCAGTTTGATTGAGATAAGGATATTGTTTTTGCTATGTTCATGTCTGCCTTGAGCACTACAAAACTCAATGAAGTCTAACTCTGAGCTGGCATTGTTTACAGATTTGTAAGCAATTTGACTTCATCTTTTTCTCCATCTAGAATAAAACCTACTAATTGCTTGTAAAGTGGAGTTCTTGTTATATAGAAGCTGCACAAAAGATAATATAATGTCAAATATATCATAGAAACTGTTGGGTGAGGTAATACATGTGAGACACAAACACATACCTCATTGTTGTCTAAGGAGCTAAGAGACTAACTATATCAATCCTGAATTCGATAAGGAGTCCTTATTGAGGAGTACACTAAATTGTATTTTTCCTGCTAACTGTTTTATATATATTCTTTCCATTTGTTACCTGTTAAAACCGTTCATGTTTTAGCACAGAGCTCATCTCATTGCATGTTTTATTCATTTATATATAATTTTTTTTTTTTTTTTTTTTTTTGGTGACACAGAACAGAGTAACTGAGGAAATCTCTCTTGATCCATTGACTAACAAGACTGGAGATGTCTGGCATGTGTTTCTGAAGGGGAACTTTGATAATATGCTATATGGATACAAATTTGACGGCGTATACTCACCAGAAGAAGGACATTACTATGATCCTTCTCGCATAGTATTGGACCCTTATGCAAAAGTTAGTGCTTTACGTCATTGTGGCAGTCCTTTAATACGAGCCATTTTATTGTATACTATTTGCTAAGTCAGGGAAAGGGCCTTGTGTTTCTCACAATGGGATAATCTTTTGGGTTTTCTACATCAATCAACTAATTTGTTTATTTTCTGTCTAGGCAGTTATCAGCAGGGGGGAGTATGGTGTGTTAGGATCTGAAGGTAATTGCTGGCCTCAGATGGCCTGCATGATACCATCTCCTAATGATGAGGTACCAACCTTTTGGATATATGTGTTATTCTTTCTCATTTGTTTGATTTTGCTGGAATCTTGTAATTAGAATGTGAGCTTGGATGTCCATAGCGAGCTTAAAAGTGATGCATTGATTTCTAGTAAGAATAACAGGTTTATACGTATCTAATTGTGCAGTTGCTGGAAAATTTTGCTCCTTGTTTTTCTTGCAGTTGACTTCAGATTTTGCTATTGTTAACTAAGTTGCAATCTTCTGTTTTTGTTATCTCTTTTGGATCTTGATGTGCATAAAGGCATAGCTGTTAGTTTCAAGTAATGTAGTCCTCAATGTGACACAGCTCATCATTAGATGGACTTGGATTGTTCACTCCGTTTCCTACTACACTCTTTTCTATTTTTTTGTCTGCTCTAGAGCTGGCCACGAGCCGAACGAAGCCGAACATAAAATACTTGGGTTCAAGTTCGACTTGAACTGTAAAATTGGGCTCGAGCTCGAATTTGGTTCATATGCTAGTTAAGCTCGAGCTCGTTTGAACATGTAATTTTTAACCCAAATCATCCATATTATACCGGGTAACAACAACATTTAGAACAATAACTTGCTAAACATTTTGTAATTTATGTTTGAAAGATAACTATGACAAAGTATTATCTTAAGGTTTGTTTAGACAGCGAGCCCACGAGCCGAGTATCTTTGAGCTCGAGCTTGGCTCGTTTAAAGTTTGAGCCACAGTTTGAGCTCGAATTCGTCTCATAGTAAATTGAGCCTGAGCCGAGCTATGTTCAAAACCGATCTTGAACTGTTTTCGAGTGGCTTGGCTTGTGGCCAGCCTTCGCCTTTCTCTGGAAGCAAGCTAAAAAGGAGAAACATGGGACTTGGGTTTTTATTCCTAATCTGTACTCCCAACAAATTCCATAATGGCTCATTTGGTAATCAATTAGTGGTATTGGTAATGGAATGTTTGTAAGGGTGTATTTGGCAACAATCAGCTACCTTTTTAGCTATCAGCTAGTTTTTCATTCTTTCAGCATCCACACAGTTTATCTAATTATTTTCATCTTTTAGCTTTCAATTTGAACTTTTTCCAGCTAATTTTGAGAAGCTATCATTTTTTTTTATAATAAAAATTATTACTAAACCAAAATGAAGATAACTACAAGCTAAGAGGACAAGTAGTCCTCGAGAGATATAGGTATAAAAGGATCTCTAATTACAAGTCACCCAATGCTGCTGAATATCAGTGAGAATGACCCCCTAAACGTCCCAGCCGCCTTAGCCCAAAGAGAGGCCATGTAAACCTCCGGATCCTACACAAAAGCAATAATCCTGGAAGTCCCAGAGAATATACGAGAGTTCCGTTCCAACCAAAGCTACCAAATAATGGCAAATAAAGCACATCTCCATAACAACGTGTTATCCTTACCCCCTCCAAAACCAACATAACGCGCTGTCAAGTGATGATTAAGAGAGGGAGGGCTAGTGAAACACCCCCCTTAATGCCAAAAAGCCTGATCCGTAAAGAACGTGCAAGCTCACACTGCTGAAACAAATGAAGACCCGTCTCACTAGCACAATTGCACAGGGCGCAAATATTCGGGAGTAAGGCCCACCCAAGCCTCGTTTTGAGAAGCTATCATAACAAGCTTTTTACCTTGAGGTAGTTTTTCAGCTAGTTTGTTTATACTTTATAACCACTTTGAACTATTTTTTTGACCCTCTACTACCTTATTAAGTGCCTTTATCAGCTAGTTTTCTAGACATAGCCTAAGGCTGCATAAATCTGACCTCCTCAGACGCTGCTCTTGCTAGGATTATCATTGTACCCGTTAGTAACCATTAATTGCTCATTATTTGTTTTATTACCACTCACACCCAAGTCCCAAATGTTAATAAAAATATGGAAATCGAATCCATTTTATTGCCACATGGAACGTATCTTTACATGATTCTCAAAGTAATATTCCCTAGTTTGAGAATTATTTTGTGTCAACATTCCCTTTAAAATTT
Source organism: Mesembryanthemum crystallinum (assembly GCA_030267885.1). Classification (NCBI taxonomy): domain Eukaryota; kingdom Viridiplantae; phylum Streptophyta; class Magnoliopsida; order Caryophyllales; family Aizoaceae; genus Mesembryanthemum; species Mesembryanthemum crystallinum. The sequence continues at coordinate 581 of BSSO01003415.1, read as the reverse complement.
CCCTTTCTTCCATCCCTGTTAAGGTTCTTGGCTTTTAACCCCTCCTTCAGAAGGATAATGTGATTGTGTTCCATAACTTATGCACAAGGCAGATAAAGACTGATGAGAGCTGACCTCAAGAGAATTTCTCACCATGATTCTGAAATTTTTTGCTGCCCTTTTAGCAGTCTTTCCCCTGGACTCAAGTTTATTTTAATGGTACCTTAACATGTATTAGCTAAATATAGATTTCCTTGTTAACTCGCCTACCTAATCTGGGTCGATAAGGCATGGAAGACTGTGAAAGGGCACTTTCTTAACACTACAGTCTCTAGCCATGAAGGTGGGTGGGCTATCCATCGTGATTTTGCTGGAATCTTTCATAGAAAGTTGGCAACTAATGTTAACAGCCAATCAAAAATTTTCACTACTAGATCATGTACTTTGATTCTCCGAATGCATAACTGTCTTGACATTTCTTGTAAAGGGCACAACCCAACCATTCTAGCTCGTAACAAATAAAGACTCCTATCAATTTCACAGTTAAGCAATCTTTGATCTACACTGGTACCAGATAAACTGTTGTAAATGCACCTGGATCT
>BSSO01003414.1:0-16559 GCA_030267885.1 Mesembryanthemum crystallinum | reverse complement strand
CACTAACTCACAAACACAATAAAAAAATACACTCTCTCTCCAATCACTCTCACTCTTTATATTATTTTATTCTCTCACAATAATATCTCTCTATTACTTTAATCTCTCACATAAAATTTCTCTATTATTTTTTATTTTTCTATTACTACAAGGGTAAATTTGTCTAAAAATACTCACCTAAAATATTGTTCCCTTCTAGTTTTTGAAAGCTAATTTCGGAACAGAGAAAGTATTATATATACCTTTAACTCATAGTAGCTTTTTGTGTTTTTGACGTTGTCCCTGTCGAGGGATTTGAGAAATCGGAAAAGTGAGCAATTGTTGTGTTTGGAAAGGAAGCTGTGAAACATGTTTGTAGATTCATTGAACCTGGACGGTTACAAAATTGCTCGTAGGCAAATGGCAATGCCATTGGCTGCCCCTTTTCTCCCCAGTACTTTCTTCATCACTGCCTACTGCATTACAATCAAATTAGGTTTTTGATAATCTCTATGTTCTTTTTTTTCCCTTAAAAAAAAAATCAATGTATTTTCTGTTCAATCAAATTTTCAGAATTACAGGAACCATCAACTGTGCTGTGAATAGAAGGGTATAAGGTACTTTTTTTTTTTTTTTTGGTAATTTTTTTTTTTTTTTTTTTTGGCTATTCATGCTTATTGTTTTCTGGGACTTTTGTGGCATTATTCTATGATGAGAATCATTCATTTTATGGTGACTTTTTGCCCTTTTATTCTATTTGTTTTCCCCATTCAAAACTAATTTTGTGATGAAAAGGCCAAGTGTAAGAAGTTTTTGGTAGGTTGAATTGAAATATATACTTAAACCCCACTATCAATGGTTTCAATGTAAAGCTGCATTGTGATGCAATAGGTGCCCATCACTTTCCTACATTTCTTTTGCATTTTTAGCCCTTTATATATGCTCCATGAGATAGCTTGTCACTGGAGAAAAAATCCCCAATGTAGGGTCTAATCATGTTGCTACTTCTGTAAAAGTGTAAAGAATCCGGAAGTCGTCTATTTGAAATTGATTACTAACACGGGATTAAGGCTACGTACATCTTAACCTCTGTATGTCCCTACACCTTGTAGGTAGCCATCCGGAATAGTGTAAGTTTCAATCAATGGGCTTATCCATACTAGAATGACATAGTATGCAGTTCTTATTATGGTGTTGTTTGATAAAATAATGGTTTGACTCTAATCATGAAAAATTAACAATACTTGATTCACTATCAGCTAGCTTAAATTTGATCTTTATATATACAATCAATTAATGCTCTGGCTCAATCACATCAAGTTGGCTAGTTCACATGTCATTTTCTTTCTTGCCATTAATTCTGAAAACAATTCTGATGTTTGTATTTGCACAATGTATGACTTTTGGCAACCTGAACTAACTGCATCTGTAATAAAAATGAATGGACATAACTAAAAGTGTACTCACTTTTATTTCAGAGACCACAACTTCAAATGTAGTGGGCTTGTGTTTTCTTAGGTGATTTCCTTAAAGATTGAATGATATTACTATTAGATTGTAGAAGTCAGAAATTAGATGATGGAGCACAGAAATGGTAGAAACTGTAGTGATAGACTTGAACCAGTGGTGACTAACTGACCTATATGCTAAGGTCAATGCCACCCTCCAACTCCTTTCCTACTCGAAACGAGATTCCGAATCACAGATGAAGATTAATCAAATCAATTATTGAAGGTTTATACTAAACTGGTATAGTTTTATGACAAATAATTGATTAATAATAGTCTAACCCACCAATCAGTCTTTCATTTTGTCATTTTTAATGATTTTTCTTTTTCATTTTCTCTTGGTGTAGGTTTCTGCTCCACACATTTTGTATTATGCTGACATTTCCCTTAGCCAGATTAGGACTTATAAGACCTAAGACCTCTTAGCTAGACAATTCCAAGTTGCACCAAAGAAGCATCAATATATCACTTTCTCTTACAGGTTAGCTCCAAGTCTCTTCTTCCTTACAGAGGAAAATTCCCTTCATTGATCACTCTTTTAGTTTAGCTTTCTTCTTTTGACTGATTCTAAATTCTGACTGTTACCTCTTTTGTGTACATTATCACATTATACAGCCTTAGAGTGCAGTATAGCACCTTTCCCCAAACACTTCAATGGGTGGTCTTCCAACTGATGGAGAGGCCGAAACCACAAAACAAATCGACATGGCAAGCCTTTCAGCCTCGCAGCGTCACAACCAGAACACAACGACGTTGCAGCATGTTCAACACAAAGTAGGTATGCCATCTAAGCAAAACCTGTTCAAGGAGTTTACCAGCACGGTGAAAGAAACCTTCTTTGCTGATGAGCCTTTAAGGCATTTCAAGCATCAGTCTAGTTCCAGGAAGTTCGTGCTCGGTCTTCAGGCCGTCTTCCCTATCCTTGAATGGGGTAAAGGTTACAATTTTAAAAAGTTTAGAGGAGATATCATTGCTGGGCTTACTATTGCCAGCCTCTGCATCCCTCAGGTAAAAGCTCTTTTCTATATATATATATTTTTCTTCTTATGGTCTGAAAATGATTCCAAATTTGAAGTTTTTGCATGTTTAGTAACATTGTTTTGCTATTGTACAATAAATAGGATATTGGGTATTCAAAGCTTGCTAACCTGGATCCTCAGTATGGGCTATGTAAGTTCTACATCTAGTTTAACCATTTTTTTCCCTTTTTGGTTAGCTTTTAATCATGTGATATATACTAATTTATACCTGTGGTCCTTTTTTATTTCCTTTTGCTGTTTAAATTAATGCAGACTCAAGCTTTGTTCCCCCATTAATTTATGCCTGCATGGGAAGCTCCAGAGATATAGCAATAGGTCCAGTGGCCGTTGTGTCTCTTCTATTAGGGACTCTGATCCAGAATGAGATTGATCCCACCACACATCCGGAGGAGTACCGCAGGCTTGCGTTTACAGCGACATTTTTTGCTGGAATCACGCAAATAACGCTTGGATTCTTGAGGTCATTATTGGTTTTCTGCTTAGCATGTGAAATGTTTTTTTTTTCTTTTTAGGTTTATTATTATTAATTTCACAAATTCTTTATTATCTCATCATTATGCTTTCATGTCTGCAGATTAGGCTTCTTGATCGATTTTCTATCTCATGCTGCTATCGTTGGTTTTATGGGTGGGGCAGCAATTACAATTGCCCTGCAACAGCTAAAAGGATTTCTTGGGATCAAGAAGTTTACGAAGAAAGCCGATATAATATCTGTATTACAATCTGTATTTGGTTCAATCCATCATGGGGTAAAATCACCTTTAACTAATATTCTTATACTGGATTCTGCATCTTAGCTGAGTTTTTGTAGCTGAAGTAATATTTAGTTTATAGTCGCTAAACAGTCTGTTTTTCATTTACAGTGGAACTGGCAGACCATACTCATTGGAACAGTCTTTCTGGCCTTCCTCCTCTTAGCTAAGTTTATTGTGAGAGCCGAGCTTAAAAGTCTTCATATATAGTCCTTGAATATATATGAAATTGTAAGTCTTATGTTTAAAACAAAATTGTATGACAGGGGAAAAGGAAGAAGAAATTGTTTTGGGTGCCAGCTATTGCTCCACTGATATCAGTCATTGTCTCCACCCTTTTTGTGTATTTAACTCATGCTGATAAGAAGGGAGTAGCAATTGTAAGCCATCTTCGCTATGCCTCTTGTCATTAAAAGACATAGGGCAGATATAAAAAGAAACATATTAACTCCATTTATTCTGCTAATGATTTCGAATTCGTTGTAGGTGAATCACATAGAGAAAGGACTTAACCCATCGTCAGTGCATCTGTTATATTTATCAGGGGGGAATCTTCTAAGAGGTTTTAAGATTGGTGCTGTGGCTGGCATGATCGCTTTGACGGTTAGTCAGTTGGTTTAGTGCACCTTTTAATTCACTCTTGTTGTGACTTTGTTGATGCTATGTTTCAAAATTATCAAGTGGGATTTCATATGATATAACAGGAAGCTACAGCAATTGGAAGAACATTTGCTGCCATGAAAGACTACCAGTTAGATGGAAACAAAGAAATGGTAGCTTTAGGAGCAATGAATGTTGTGGGTTCAATGACTTCCTGCTATGTCGCCACAGGTAAATATGAGGATCTGCAAATGACTAAGATCTTAAACCATGCTGAATATTTATAGAAATTATTTAAATATAATTAATGGGTATGCATTTAAGAAGTAGGCTTATCAAGCTTAATATGTAACTGTTACCTATGCTGCGCAATTTGCAGGTTCCTTCTCCCGGTCTGCAGTCAATTACATGGCAGGCTGTCAAACTGCGGTCTCAAACATCATAATGTCTTTTGTTGTGTTCCTAACCCTGTTATTCATCACACCCCTTTTCAAGTACACGCCAAATGCAATACTTGCTTCCATCATCATATCCGCTGTCATCAGCCTTATTGACTATGAGGCAGCGATTCTAATTTGGAAGATCGACAAATTTGATTTCATTGCGTGTATGGGTGCTTTCTTTGGGGTGATCTTTGTGTCCGTTGAGATTGGACTTTTAGTCGCAGTAAGAACTTGGCAAAAGTTGTGTTGGTTTCTATTGTGTCGATGGATTATGTTTATACCTTGCTAATTTTTCGAGTATACTACTTTTGACAGGTGGTTATATCTTTTGCGAAAATCCTCCTACAAGTTACAAGACCGAGGACTGCTGTTCTAGGCAACCTCCCAGGCTCAACAATCTACAGAAATAAACAGCAATATCCAGAAGCAAACAAAATCCCTGGCATTTTGATTGTCAGAATTGATTCAGCCATCTACTTTTCCAACTCCAATTACGTCAGAGAGAGGTAAGGATTAAGGCTATGTTTCGCACAACTGTCTGATAACCTGACTTGCAAGTTAGATCATGGTCAAATTATAGTTCAAATTCAATATTGCTATGAACTAGTAATAAAAAGCCTGAAAAGGTACTTGAGATTAAAAGCTTTCATGGATACCTTAAAAGTAGCCATGAAAGCTCGAATGAGACCTGAACGCTTGAAATTATTAGATAAACTATTTGGTTGCTAAGAGTATATTTATCAGTTGAAAGCTAAAAAGGTAACTAAAGTTGAAAGGGCAACTGCAATTGCCAAAGATAACTTAAGTAAACTTAGACATTATCAGCTAAAGAAACATGTTTTTCAATGATACACAGCTGTTGAGGCAAATTGATATGGTTATTTGTATATTCAATATATAAGGGTGTGATTCTTCGGTTACAGGATATTGAGATGGTTAGCTGATGAGGAAGAGAGAGTGAAGAAGGAGTACAGCCCGAGAATCCAGTTTTTGATTGTAGAGATGTCACGTAAGCAATTAATTTGTTTATTGTGGCTAAGGTGAAATAGATTGATCTCGATCACTTTGTGACTGAAAAATTGACTATGTTATGTTTAATTGATGCAGCTGTCACAGACATTGACACTAGTGGTATCCATGCCTTGGAGGAGCTGCACAAAAGTCTAAAGAAAAGAAATGTTCAGGTAATTAAACAGCTATTTAGGAGAGTAAATAGATCTGTTGAAATCACTAATTCGACCAGATGTTAACCTCAAATTTGTTCAGTATATGCCTGTCCTTTTAGAGCTATGGCTGAAAGTTATTGATCTCTATGTTGTTCAGTAAACAATTACCTCTTTCGAAGTCTTATGCATGTTCTTTAACTTGGTCTCTCTCTTAGATGAAAAAGGACACTTGTATTTTCATCGAGCTTCAAATTAGTAACTCTTTCAACATATCTCGACACGCTGCTTCTGTTTCAACTGTATAAAGCTCGTTTGGCCAAGCTTCTATAAACTTTACTTCACTCGCATTCCTATTTCTCCACCCCTTCTTTCCAACTTCTAAAAAGTTCAAAGAAGTTAATATGTGGCTAGAAGTAGTTCCTACAATGTTTAGCTTCTACTTCTAATTTTAGGCTCAACTCAACTTTTGAAATATGGGAGGTGAAGGTGGAAATGGAGGAAGAGAGGAATGTAAGTGGAGAAGTAGAATTTGTAGAAGTTGGCAAACGAGCCCTTAGTCTGAATGTTTTTCAGTAAACATATTACATCTTTTATAGTCTTCTGTATGTTATTTAACTTAGTTTCGCCCTTAGATGACATGGGACATTTGTATTTTTACCAAGCTTCAGAATATTGCTCTTTCAACGTATTTTGACATGCTGCTTCTGTTTCTTGTCAATGTACAGCTTGCTTTGGCGAATCCAGGACCGGCAGTGATTGAGAAGCTACATGCATCTCATTTCACAAACCTAATAGGGGAAGACAACATTTACCTCACGGTTGCAAATGCGGTTCATGCGTGCTCGCCAAGAGTAGTTGAGGAGGCATGAGGTGTCTCCAAAGATGAAATATTGCTATGACATCCAATGTTTTTGAGTTAATATGTTGTGTATCAAAAGAAAGAAATGAGAATAGGCTAATAAAAGGGGAATTAAAGTGGGAATCAGATAAGGGCTCCTGTTGAAATGGCATAATTGGTCAATCAACCAATTTAAGTAGGGGTTTGCACATGAAAGTGCATGAAGAATTCCCCCCTCAAACAGCCATTTTATAAGTGGCTTTGGAGCCATTTTTAGGGAGTGTACAGAAGTATGTTGTTGTAGAGGATTGTTAATCCGTTTCTCATCTAATGAGATGGTTGTTAACAATTTTGTAACTAAATATAATATAGAGTTGCTGATGCACTTGCTATTTTATTTTATTTTTATTTTCTTTTGTAAGGGTAAAAAATGCGATTAGGAGATCATACTCTAGAGGATAACTCCCATCAACATCAGAAAAAGTGATAGATCCAAATTCTATATCCGGATAGCCATTACAATGGTAACAATCTGAATTATTAGTTCCATACTTAGACATCCAATCAGATGTTTGATTAGCCTCTGAATACTTGTGAGAGATATTATATTTTGGAATCTTCTTTAGCCTTTGACGGACGTCTACTTGATTGAAGATGATCCAATAAAATATGACATGTCCTTGGATTGCATGCAAAACAATTTTGTTATCCCCTTCAATATAAATGTGGGTTATAATCAAAAGCTATAGCTTGCTTAAGTCTATTTCTCAATGTTGTAGCTTTTGCGAAAAAAATAGGTGATGTCCATTGACAATAAGCTTGAGATATTTAGCAAAATGATCACGTATAAAATAACTAGCTCTCTAACCATTCTTATTCTTCGCGCCATCATAATCTAACTTAAAAGTGCTTGGGTGAACCCTCCCACCTAACAATAACTAACGGTCATGGTATGTTTACCATCATATTTGCAATTCACTAATCAACCATTCCTGTGGTTCATAGGTAGCATCTAATTTGTCTCCAATATCACATTCCTTAAATAATTATTGTTCTCTCAAAATGTTTCCAAGAAAAGTGGTTAAGATTTGTTGGAAAATTAATCATGTTTTTCATATACTATATGTAAGAGATATCGTCTTTTTAAATTCACTGAAGCTATTTGATTTCAAAGTTTGTTAATGTCACCATTCGATAATGTGATCTTTTTCATCCTTTTGCAAAATAGGTCAACAAAGATCCTATGCGTTTTTCCAGATTCGCTTTGTTAATTCACATTCCGAAAATAAGTGGAATAAACTTTATCCTTCTTGCAAAGAGAGCAAGAACCATCAAGGTTAAGTCAATGCTAGGTCAAGTTTTTACGTGTTGGAAATCCACCATGCAAGGCGCCGCATGAAAATTCAATTTCGAGTGAATATTCAATATTCAAATGCACTTATGAGGTCAATTTTTTTTAGATTATTCTTTGATTCTTTATTAGTACCATGGTTGTCTTCATGCTAAAATTGCCATTGCTAGTTGGTCACCAACAAAAGGACTCTGTTGCGGCTTCATCTAAAACAGAAAAACCTTTAACATGTTGCACTATATTAGTTGACACATATAGTTGAAGCTTTGTATATTCCCAAATTCTACTATATGTTATAAAATCACTAACTTTAAAATCATTATTTTGAATCAAGCAAAATAAAGTTGTAAAAAACTAAAAAGTGGCTAGATTATTATCAATATCTAACCCAAATAATTTACTTCGCCCATCACCAATAATCCAATTAATACTTTTCTAAGTGTTATGTTTCTTCAAAATCTATTTCCATATTGACGAATCTTGACTTTTTTCCTCAACTTCAAAAATTAGTCTTCCTAAGGCAAATGCGAAACAATAAGCTCTAGGGTCATCCCTTGGAAATTCCTACTAGTTAATACTCCCTCCGTTTCATTTAAACATTTACAATTTCCATTTTGGTATGTTTCATATAAATCTTTACGTGACCTAAAATGAAAAGGGTGTTTTGAGTTAGGTTACCTAAATACCCCTCTCCACTCACCCTCATTATTTCTCTCAAACCCACTTGCCCTCTACTATATATTATTGGAAGTCAAGGACCAAACAAAATTTCCTTATTTTAGTGTTTCATCAACTCATAAACAAAGAATACATTGTCAAAAATGTTTCAATTTTGAACAAAAGCAGCCAAATAATGTCACCTATCACCAATCTCATAATAAGGATCTTAGTAATTATCTTTTAAACAACAAATTAACAAGAAAATGGTCAGAACTCAATGACATTCAAAGGATTATCAACTTTGGTGATCAAGGATAAAAATGTAGGATTCATCCGAGGGCCTGAGGTAGTAACTTTCCTGTGTGAAAGAATTCCTAGATAGCAGCACAACAATCCACGCCCACAATATTTCAAGTTTATTCATAAAAAGCTAACTTGTATCCATTCGAGACTTGCAATTAACAATAGAAAAACTGCATGTTTGATTTCATTAGTAATGTTAGCAACAAGCTTAGCCTTCTGTTCCGCAGAAAGACAAGAGCCCTCATCAAACACCCCCCCAGATCAACAACATTGCCAAAAGGTTCCTTATTGAACAATTACTTATAGTACTCCATGAAGGCATTGGAAACATCCTCTCCTGTGTTCAGTTCTCATGAAAATACCTAATTGAACTGAACTAAATGAATAGTAATTTGTGAGGGAAAAAGTTTATGGTCTAATAGAACAGTCAGAACTGAACGACCTGAACTGAACTGAACGATCTAAACTGAACTGAGTGGAACATAATAGCCTAAAATGGGTTACAGAATGGTGAAATGAACACCACCCAGACTGCCAAAAATATCTTTAATAGAAACAATGCAAATTTTTGCAACATGTATCTCCTTCACTTTAGCATGGAAATTGGTAGTACTGTATTATAATCTTGTAGATGAAGATCATGGACCTTCGCTTGCTGTTTATTAGCTTTCAATTCAGTTGTTTTCAACTTCATAAATTGAATTCCACAATGTTTTTCTTCTTGAGCAGTAGTCACATTATCTGGATCATATTGCAACTTGCTCTGTAGATTCACCATATTTTCTTTACATTAAATATCCATGAATCTCCTTCGAGCTTATTCTTTACAAATGCTAGAGCAGTTTCAATCTTCTCATAAGTTGAGACATGCAGCTGACCCTCATAAGAACACACAAATTTGTTGCACCGTATCCAGAAAATCAACATCATCACCCGCACATATCGAGGAAACAAAAAGGTTCAGGTTCAGACCAAATCCTCTTTCGAATATCCACCAATGCAAGAGTTGAACACTCCACAAGGTAAGAAGTCAGTAGAAGCACTAATCCCATCACGTACACGTCTATCATTCTACAGAACCCTGTCCAACTTTGCTATAACCATATCTGACCCTTCCTGATCATTACACTAGGTAAAACCCACCCAGTAGCAAGCAAATCAGTAAGTCCATTCCTTAAATCACAATTGGAAAACTCAAAAATAGCTACATGATCAACACTAGGAATACCGTTCCTCTCATCCTCAAAACAATACCACATTAAAGTCTCCTAGGATACTCCATGGAGCACATACCCTCATCTGAAACTGATCCAGGTCATACCACAATTCCCCCCTAATATCTACTCCCATTAGCTGCTTAGATTATAGTATAATAGCAGGCAAAAAAACACAGCTTGGATGAGAGTTTACAACTCACCTTAACACCTCTTCTACACCTTTTGGCTTTATTTCCCAACTGAGGACACGAGGAACAGAAATAAGGTACCCATTTGTAGAAAATTTCTTGCTTCAGTTGTTCCCCAAAAGGAGTTCTCAAAGGAATTTCCTTTGAAAGAAGCTTAGAAACATCAAACTCAACCAAAATACAAGCATACAAATTTCACTCTTTAGTTGCAATGCATCTATCAGGCATTGGTCTCTCCACCATACTAGCAACCTTGCTCAGGGCTGTACCAGAGCAAAAATGAACATCAAAATTTGGCAGCGCAATCCACACACACACGCTGGATTTCTAAGCTTTTTCAGTACAAATTTAGGACTCCATGGCTTAAGGAGAATTCTTTTACTGCCAATCAACCAAGGGCCCCCTTTCAATATTGCATCACAACCAATCAAATTCTGAAATCAAATGAAATACCACCCTTGTGATACATCACTCAATATTGAGATATGGTGTTGCACATTTCCTTTAACAAGGAAATTTTCTAACCTTTATACACTCATTTAAGAAAGTGTAATATTGGTAATGATCTTGGTATATAATACATAAATGCTTTGCAGATTATTTTTGAAGTAGATTTAAACTATAAGTACATTTTATAATATCAATATAATGTGTACCAAACTTTTAAGTTAAGCAAATACAATAATTTACGCATTTATAACATGAAGAAGAAATTTATGCTCAACACGTTGGGTTTCTAAAACCCGAACACTTTAGGTCATGAACAAGCAATTATCAACCCGAAACCAAAATGACCCGACCTATACATGACCCGACCAAAATTAACTGCCCCTAAGCCAGACCTAATTGATCTGTTTGCCACCTCTAAAATACTGAACAAGCAGCTTTTCCCGGGTAAAAGCATAGGCTCAAGCTTTGAGATTTACAAACAATAAGAAAAAATTAACGAGTATATCCATCTTTCAATCTACACCTAAAGGGAGCACTGTCTCTGAACTTCGGGTCAGATAACGTGAGCAAAAAAATGGAGAGAGAGAGACCTCTATTTACCAATGCAAAACTTGCTGAAGATACTGGACAAAACTTCTTCGGTGACATCATCTCCACTAATCTGCCCAAGAGCCAACGCTGCTTCTCTCAAATCAATAGTCCAGAAGTCCAGAGGCAAGTCTTCCTCCATTGAAGATTTCAACCTTAATAAAGCCTCCTTGGTGCGAACCAGCTGCTCACATTGTCTCTGTTGATAAATTCATCCATCCGTCAGTAAGCTACAAAGGCACTCAGTAGGCATAAAATGCTAGCAGAACAAAATACTTTTGCACCAAGAAATTGTGTAAAGATAAATTCCTGCAGTAACCTCAAATTACCCTATATGGCTCAATCTTATATGTTAATGTTGCAATGACAAGTGTTTCTTGCACTTCAGATGTCTGGTATACATGATCAACAATTTTGGCAACGGCCTTTTGTTTCTGACAAGTTATTATAATCCTCGGGTTTCTACTCTCTAGTCACTGAATGCTTCAAAGTTAAACAAATAAATAGATATTTCAAAGCATTCATACTAGGGCTAAGAGGCAGAGAAACATAATGAGGGAAACCATCAAGTTTGACGCCCTTGAGTCTGGATTCATGGTTGTCAAGGTAATCCATCTCAAGTATCTCCAATCCAATTTCTTGGTGCTTGCTACTAATTATTTCATTAAACCTTCAAATGTTTGAGCCAAACAAAGGCTTCTACTTTATTAGTTCAAGTGACGTGCATTTCCAACATCTAACTCAACCTCACATAACCTAGAACTTACATTCAGAACACGAACCCAACAATTGCATTTTAGTTAAAGTCTCTATACAGGCTCCTCAAATCAGAAAACATGCATAAGATGGTTAAACTTTTGCCAATACTTAACTTATCCATCCATAGATCAGATGTTAGTGGTTACGTGTTCCGCTCAAAGACAGTATCTAATATGAGTGCCAGAAACAATATTCATTTGGGAATGATAAAATCAGTCTCCTTTTTCATTGGTCCAAGTCGATACATTTTAAGATACGGTCACTCTCATATAACCCCAAAACACTGGATACCACATGGCAAGCCAAGCAAGCCCCCAGCTCCTCCCTCCTTCCATGTAAACCCTCTCCCCCCTCAGTCTCAACCCTCCCCAGTCCCCTGCTCCCCTTCCCCCAAACAATAAATCCCATATTCTGCCTGCCTTTGATTCTGAGGGACCTTGCCGAAAGTTAGCAAATCACTAATGACCCAGCCACCATCCTCCTCATCCTTCTCCAACCCTTCCCTGAGTTTCTCTCCTTTGCCTCACCCCTTCTGCTGCCCTCTCTTATCCATTGTCTTTGAGGGGTACCATCAGTGGCTGGCCAAGAAGCCAGCTGGGGGAAAATGTCGGCATTGCTTGCAAAACCAAATGGTAAGCTTCACTTACAAAGCAAAACACTAGACCCTAGGTGGTGAACCCTGTAAATCTTTGTAAACAAAGTAAACTTATCTCTCTTTATATTAAGCCAGCTCTTGAAGAGTTGGTGTCAACACTTGGATATGCTAATATTACCTTCCATTTACAATGAAACAATTCAGAATAGCCAGGGGTGTAACTATACCATTCAAACAAATCAAAAAATGGCAGTTTTTCTGTTTACAATTTCGCAGTAAAACCGATTTCCTCCCCCACATCTGGAACATGAAGTGGTAAACATACATTCCTCTCTAATGAAAATAGACCTATAAACCGTGCACCTCTGACACCATACCCCATTTTTATCAGTGATTGACTTGCGGTGGAGCATTATTATTTCAACCTCCATAGTAGTAAGCTTATATCGTAACTGGATGCTCTTTTTAATACATATCTAAGGAGGTCTGCTATCAATAGTAATTATCCACTTTTCCCAAATCTGAAATGCAATTTCCGATTAATTCATATTTAAATTTCATTCTCTAATAGTTTATAATTCATTAGCATTTGAGATTATTTGTCCTCCAATTTGTATACTCCATTTTTTGCTCTTGATTATTTTTGGTATATATCTTATCATATGCAGTTTAGTATAGCATAAGAATATGTTCCTTCAATTCTGACGTTGACAGTTCAATTTGAGTGCATGTGAACATTATTTGAGCACAGTAACACACTAACACCCTTTGGAAACGTCTAACCGTTGAACGATCCAATTTCAAGGTGACTTTCCGCAATTTAAGGGTGACTTTTAGTCACTTAAGAGTGACTTTTGACAACTAAAATCAAGTTGCTAAAAATCATCTTTAAATTGCGTAAAGTTTATTAGACGGTTGTATCCAAGAATTTGAAGTTAATGTACAAATTTTAATTACTGCAGTATTTTATCTATTTGATAAATTACATCAAAAAAATATCTCTTTTTAGTTATGCACGCATCGCATGCAACAAATAATTAGCTTATGATTAAACCAGCACTACTCAGGAGTGACCCCATCACATTTCTTCATTATTTTTGGGGAGGGAGGGGAAGCACCTCTGCTGGGTGATACTGGAGAGTCTTTACATGGGCATCCAGGCTTTGCCTGACAAATCCAATTCTTTATCATCTTTTCATTCAAGACACAAAATCTCAGTGGTAGACTCATATCAAATAAGAGCCTCCGATTATTGTACTCTTTTCAGTGCAATGTTTACTATCATCTTTTTCTTCCTTTTCATGTTTCTTTCTTGGAGGGTGGGGACAGGGGAATTTCCAGTTGCCTGTTGTAAGGTTCCCTATTGATATTCCTCCATATGTTTAAATTGGTCAAATATTAATACACAAAAGTCACCTGCCAAGTAAGTCAGTCCTTTGACAGAAAAACACAAAAACATCTCCACAAATGAAATAACCTGAGGAAAACTTTAGAGAAAAAAGAAGAAAAGAAAGAAAAAGACTATAGAGGATTAACAAAGATGTTAACAAACTATATAAATATAGGGATTTAGATTTACTACGCATATTTCTCAGGTTTCAGGATTCACATAAACTTTTATACAGTGATGCTTATCTGGAAAAAAGAGAGACCAAAGAGGACAAGAAAAGGGGAGAGGACGGGGAAGAATAAAGAACAACAGATCCTTCTNATTGAGGATTGACAGGATTGTGCAACCTTTCTAATTCCTTCCCTTTCCACATTGGCTACCTTGTATCAGTCCATCCCCCCATTGACCACCAAACTATCTCATCTAAACAAAGGGTAAATGACAACTGAGCAAAATAAAAGACGTAATGAATCACATTGATAGCGTAGCTAACCTGGTTGACAGTCCATCTTCGTCCCCCAGTAGAAATTTTGTTGAGACCCACAACATTTGATACTGCCATATCAAGATCTTCCAGCCCTTGCCCAGTGACGGCACATGTATAAATACATCCAGTAAAAGTATTACCATTGATATTGAAGCTTTCAGCACACATGGATGGGACACAATCGATTTTGTTGATGACAAGTATCACCGGTGTAGAAGAGCGCATATCCTGTGTATTTCACATCAAAGGGAAAACAGCAGGCTTTGATCAACATACAACACTTGGCAGTTGGCGTCAATGTAACATGTAAAGAAAATAGAAGGGTTCATCATGAATAGCTTAGGGTTTGAAAAAGCACCCAGTCAACTTTACTCATCTTGACCACAGACATTGCAAAAGCCAAGATATGGAAAGAAAAATGAGACTCATACCTTAGCAGAACGGATTCTGTTCAGAAGCTTGCTATCATCAGCTGTCCAACCATCAGCAGCACTGACTGTCATAATAATGACATCAGCCCCTAATGCAACTGCTTCAGACCTCTCCACCCCTGCAACCAAAAGTGTCATCCACGTTTAAGGTAGCAAAATAATTGATATCACCAATCATTGACATGAACAAAGATTTCAAATTACAGATTGCCACACGAGAGGGGGGGCGGGGAAAAAAAAAAAAAAAACAACCATAATTGAGAGACCAAAAAAATTTTGCAACCATGGGAGACACTATGTAATTACAAGAATAACTGTAGGCAGCCAACAATTGAAACATTTAGATATTCATTTGCTCATCTATGTGATAGGTAACAAGTATCTAACAAAACTAATTCATGTAGTCAGCAGTCATTACATCTGAAGTACTTGGCCATAAAATATTAGAAGTAGCATTTGTCAAAGCTTGTCACCAATGTAAGCCTAACAAAGGCATGCATACACAGCCTAAGGCTAGTTTCTAGAGTTGCTTACATCCAGTATGCTACTCAATCGTATTTGGTTATGATGGTTGCCTAAAAAGATGACTTTGGAATGGTGATAAAAAATAGTTCAAATGAAGTCTAAAGAACTTTTTTTAAGCTCAAGATGCAACAAATATCTCCAACCGGTGGTTTTTATAAGCATAATATTGCATCTTGTTATGAATGATTCTCCATCTTTCTTCTTCTTTTCTTTTGGGGGGATCGGATTGGAAATAGTAGAAGCAATCCTCAGATGTTGTTTAGATATCACCAACAACTCTCTTTATTTCTTTTTGTCCTCTCACCATTCCACCAAAATAGCATGCACTATTAAGTGGAATTAAGGGTGGCCTAAGAAAAACAATCAGTTATTTTTCCAAAAGTGGAAGAAATTCACAAATTGTAAAGATTTGACTATATGGCATATAGTAGCTCTTAAGACTTAATAATAATTTCAACATTTAATGTAGAAGTGTGTAAAAACAAAGAGAGAACAAAGAAAGAGTAATTATTGAGAGGTAGCTTTTGTGCCAATAAAGTTATTTTTGGAACTCCTTTTCGTTCACAGCTTCCCTTTTCTTTTAAAAGCTTTGACATTGTAACACTTTTTTCGAAAATATATTTACATTTTTTCGTAATTTTATCACCTATTTTGTGCCTAGAGTCTCGAACATCTACTAGCCTACTAGGATAGGAGAAAGGAGAATCTGAAAGCACTAAACATTTACTGAGCTCCTATCATATCTCATATTGAGACTTCCAATTAGAATGTGCACACATATCCATCTAGCTTCCATGACGAAGAAGTTAAAGAATGAACTATGAAAATTTAGTATGATAAGTGTTGAAGAGAGGGAATTGGAAAATTAGGCTCAACCACACTAGCAAAAGTAAGTGAACTAGCCCAACTTATTCTAAGATCAATATGTATTTTCTAAACATCCAAACTCTGCAAACACTATTCATCTAGCTACAATGACAAAGAGGTTCATTCTCTTCAAAGAACAACTGAACTCACCAATCTTTTCCACAACATCTTCAGTTTCTCGAATTCCAGCGGTGTCAAGCAAGGTAACAGGGATGCCTTGAACTGTAATACTCGCTTCAACAATATCCCGAGTTGTTCCAGCAATTTCAGTGACTATAGCTCTCTCACTCTGCATGCTAATAGAGGATTATCATAAATTCCAATCAGCTTATTTTGAAATATACCAGATGAACCATAAGAAAAGGGCAAGCAGAATTAAAGAACCTTCAAGTAATATCTATTTTCTTCAGTTTCCAATACAT
>BSSO01003413.1:0-16561 GCA_030267885.1 Mesembryanthemum crystallinum | reverse complement strand
TCGAACCTAAGACCTAACAATTAGCAAAATAAGATAAATCAAGTATTACCACTCCTACTACCTTGTTATTTATATAATATTTAGCAGAATCAAATATATAACCATACATTCAAGTTTGGGCCCTTAATATTAGTCTCTAGTTAGGGGCCCTGTGCAGTCGCCCCACCTCGCACCCCCTAATAGCCGGCCCTGATAAATGTATGTATAAATGCATGCATTATAGAATAAATGTATTTAGCATTTCATTGAAGATGGATGCAGTACTCCTATCGTGTGGTTTTAAAAGCCATGGTCTACTACTTCATTTGAGGGGTGAAAAACAAGAGAAATGTGTTGATTGTGTGAGATACAAGAGTGGGTATATTTCTCGAATATGAAACACTTTGAGAGGTCTTATGTGTTTTTCTCTAGTGTGATGTAGAGTGGCGGAGGAAATTCTTTTAGGGTTCTAGGAGAGGGATTATAAGGGGATTCGGGTTCGGGATAGAACTGTTGAGTTGCAATCTTGTACTCGCACCTCTCATATAGTATAGAACTCGGTTCTCTCTGGTGAACATAGGCCACTTAATCAGACCCCGTCAAAAACTCTAGTGTTCATCTTTGTTATCATTCTCCTTGTGTTTTCTTTATGTTATAGGTGTGGGCTTCCACGCAAAAGGAGAGTTTTTACCAGAGATAAAGTCAGCCTTTGGCCTATGAACTAATGTATAGAATCAATGTGGGAAAAGTCATAACTCAACATACAAAATAGGAGTAATTCACTAAATTCTTCTGGCACTGTAAAAGCATTCAATAGTTTCGTTGAATTGGCTGGATTACCCATCTCCAGCCGCCTGCTTAATTATAAAGGGAAGAAGTGATATACTATGTTGGTTGGACTTGGCTAAAAGTTTTTGGTTGCTATATGTGGTCATTTTCGATCAATGTTGTTATTTTCTGGGTAAAGTTGAAGCTTGTAAGTGTTGATTGTGATTTTCGAATATCCTTGTTTGATGGGGATACTTTGAGGTAATGAAAAATCCCTTGTAAGATCATTGCAAGTTTGAGGGGAATAGAGTTCTAATCTTATTCCTAGAACTTCTTAATGTTCTTCACTGCCTCCATGACCCGCTCCTTCTTCCAGATAATAATGTCTTCTTCAGTTGGGCTTGCTTTACCATCATGATGCCTTTCTTGGTGACCTACTGGATATATTTGGGTTCTCACTTTCCCTTGGGCTCGTCAGTTCTTTCATATTGCATATTTTTAGTCATCATCACCCTCCCTCGCATCTAGCATAGAATGATGGATTATAATTGGAACTTAATTGGGCCAACATTTGGTGGAACTTAGTCATCATCACCCTCCCTCCTCGTCAAACTTATGTTTGCTGGTTTCCCTTGTTTATTGTATTCATATGCTGCACGGATGTGAGGTGTAAGTTTTGCTGAAAATGATACAATGGAAGGTTCAAATTTTTGGATGCGATAAGCATAGTTGATGATCATCCATCTGAACTTCCAATAAATGCACCGTGTAGATGTTTATTGTATTCATATGCTGCACGGATGTGAGGTGTAAGCTGTGCTGAAAATGATACAGTGGAAGGTTCAAATTTTTGGATGCAATAAGCATAGTTGATGATCATCCATCTGAACTTCCAATAAATGCACCGTGTAAATGTTGGTTATGATGTTGGTGTTTTGGAAGCACAGCATGTTTTTCTTCAAGGATGGCTGTGAAGTTAAAAAGGCTATGCTTTACTAGAAGAGCACAATGAGACCCAGCAAACTTCGTTAACGTGTCAAACTCAGCCTGTTTGGTAATATCGTCTTCACTCCCATCAACCCGTTCAATGTACTTGGTGTTCCATTTCAATGTTGGTCAGAAGCTATTTCACTATTAGAAGATGATATGAGAAGACAAGCTTCAATCAAAGGACCAATTTTCTGATGCCATCTTATATCTGAAGGGATTAAGTCCAATTTTTGAGTTGTCACAGTCGTCGCTGTTCTGCTGAAGACGGGTTTTCCATAAATAGCTCTGTTTTGTACGGAAAAATCTATGTACATCTTACCCTCTTGGACTCCACTTTTGCGAGATGCTCATGACAGCTGTAACTGTAGCAAATAGCTAGCCATGCCGTAGAAAAAATATAGCATAAGAGCTAACTCAGCACGGGTAAGGCATGTAGGGTTTGGTAGAAGTAAGGAGAATGAGCTGCTTAGGCAATGTGCTTTCGTGGCAAATTTTTGGTGCCTTTTCTTGGTGCAAAATTCACATATTTTCTCCAGATTTGTCAACCACTAGACTTTGTCTTGGGCTGTGTCATGTATTTTGTGTCCTTATGGGCTAAGGCTGCTAGGAGTTTTGAAGGAGTGTTAATCCCAGAACGAATTTTTAAATCTTCATACTAACATTCATGGTGAAAGCATTGTATCGTCCTGTCTAGCACAGGCCTTTGTTTCTTTTCTTTTCTTTAGGAAAAGAGCTTCTGTTACCATTTATATTACTCTCTTTTCTGAAATAACTAAGGCAAATATTTCTCTGAAGCCTCCCAAGCCAACAAGGTGGTTTAGGTAGTCTGTTGCTTTTCAAACTACATCAATAATAACTTACCTGCCTTATCTGCCAGAGCAGCAATGGCAGTATATTACATTGAATGAGCGTTTCATTCTCTTCTTCTCAACTTCTTCTGCAATCATTGATTAGTAATTTTACATCATTAGTTACTATCTGCGAAACGTTATAACCATATATTGGAGATCAAGAAGCAGTGACTCCTGATAAGTATTCATCTTGCTTTTGTTTACTTGCGAAGTGATGAGCTGTGGCCTCTGAGCGAAATTCTTTCTGGGGCTGCTCCTGAACTGATCACAGCAGATAGCTGTGGACACTATAAACTTGAAAATGCCATAATGGTTACTAGCACAAGCTGCACAACCTAATTCTAGGTTGCATTTGTCAATTTATATCTAAATCGACTAAATGAATCAGACAGACCTCTTGAACAACTGTTTCATCTTTTGAATACTGTACTGCATGGTCGCTCTTAGTTTCTCGCTTCTAAGAAAGCTACACTCTCCCAAATAGTAAACGATCTCATATTGTAGTCTAGTTTCTGATAAATTATGAGTGTTGATGTGTTATCTATCCCAGTGAAGTCAGTTGTCTGACCCTTTTTGTGGAGTGGACGTAAACTGTCTTATTTTAATCAGTTCGGTCCGATGACTGCAAATAGTTTTTTTTTTTCCTTCCCATTCTGTCATCTGTAGTCCGTACAGGATGAGAAGAGTTGTGAACAGATTATTAAGTTATTGTTTTCAATAAATTCAGCAATTTCAATGGAATTTCTTTATTAGGTATTTGATGATATGTTTGTATATTTAGAATTTTAGATAATTAGATTGGAATAACATAGATTCACTGTTGACAAAATGTTCTCCATGTACTGAATCTATTAAATTCTTCACTGGGTATTCTTGTTGTGTAATATTGTGGGGGGGGGGGGGGGGATATCATTTTTGTTCGTCAGATTCGGTGCATGTAAATTGCCAAATTGTTTGAATTCAGTCATGAAATGAAAGGGTTGAGGAAATTGACAGGTGAGCATATGCTGATGTGAGGTATTTTATGTAGAACAGTAGAAGTATGAGTTGCAAGCTAAATTATACTGTAATACCTAATTTGTGTGTTTTGTATTTCAACTTTTTGTGATGTACTCTCTTAAGGTGAGATGAACTAGTCGGGTGTGCTTTCTGCATATGGAGGGTGGGGTGGGGAGGGGGGGTCAGATCACAAGTCTGAACAGCTCTTGACCTTTTTATATTGTGTAAGATGGGTTTGACTAGCTTCCATAATTACATTGATAGTCTCCAAAACTAAATTAACATCTTCTAAGTTATCTCCTCAGTTGGATTAGTCTAACGTGTACGTTCTTCCTTTCTGGTTTTAGATAGATTGATCTAGAGCTCTGGACCTCCGTTTTAGGTAGTGAGAGTGCACCTCTTAACAGATTCCTTTAGCACTGTTGTTGCTATTGTGCCCAATACCTTGAGTTGTCTCTGATAAATTGTGAACCTTCAAGTCAGGAGAAGTTGAAATTTTCTTGTGAGCCTTTTCTTTTCTAATTTTCTTAACTTTGCCTTCTGAAAGGGAAAACAATCAGCTCGCTGATTAGTGATTATGGACATGCTGCATACATCTTGCCCTCCGTTCTTATTGATGCTGCTGCGGAAGGAAAAGGGGAAAGCACTAGCTCTGTGCTGATAGTTACCCTTGTCCTTAACAGAGAATATATATGCATATGCCTAAAGTATTTTCTTTTAGCCAGTGGTTGGTAGAGCTTAAAAATGTGCTGAACACTGAGAATTACGAATATTATTAAGCATGTTCCCTGGCAATCCCTTTTTTTTCATTATTCTACTATTTCTTGTGTCATTCTGTCATGTGCTGGAGGAGGAGTTGTAACAGTGTCATACTGTGATGAGATGTCTGATACTAGCTGTAAATATTGCTCCCTCTCTTTTCTATTTGATGACCATGAAACAAATGGCACACAGATTAAGGGTTCGTAAACAGAGGTAG
The DNA here is from genome assembly GCA_030267885.1 of Mesembryanthemum crystallinum. Classification (NCBI taxonomy): domain Eukaryota; kingdom Viridiplantae; phylum Streptophyta; class Magnoliopsida; order Caryophyllales; family Aizoaceae; genus Mesembryanthemum; species Mesembryanthemum crystallinum. Next base: position 11,995 of record BSSO01003413.1, on the reverse strand, counting down.
AAAATTGACAATATCAGTATTTAATGCTCCAAGTTTAGAGAAAATTGCTTTTAATAGTAGTAGTAGTTAACTAGGTTGCATGGGCATGAATATGGATACTGACACTAACACGACACAAACACGAGCAAGCGCCATTTATAGAGAATAAGAAGCCTAATATGTGTCATGTCAAAGGGTCAGGACATGTTGTGACCATGTGCCCAACACGTGACATGGCACCCTACACATGGTGTCCATGCTTCAGAGGTAGTTAATAGGGGAGAGAAACTATTATAGGAACACCAATTGATAATGGTGAGATATTTGAGGAATAGGAGTCTTGAAAAAAAAAAAAAAAAAGGTAGTTTCATTTCATGGACATCGAAAAAATTTTGGAGGAGCTTCTATAGACTATTAGGAAGATTGCTCACTATCATAATCATGAGTACCTCTTCATTCGGATTGTTTACAAAAGAACTAATACAAATTTGTTGGGTGAGAAGCCATGGCTTTGATTTCTTTGCTGTGTGTCTCACCCCTAGAACTTTCTAATGATAACAGACTGCGAATGCTTAATTTTTCTCTTTGTAGTCTTCTTGTAGACAATATCACATTCTAATTATTTGTAGCATTTTGTGTATTTCTAGTATTTGTGAATGGTTTGGAAGAGGGAAGGTCTTAATTCTGTTCCTTTTCTAATTTAAAGCAGCATTAAAGGCTTTGGTTGTTCTCATCATGAATGAAGGGGACAACAGCTTGAACGTGGACCTAACAATCCCTTCTTCTGTGAAGAACCAAAAGGTCGATATCCCAAAGCACCAGACCAGAAAGGTAAGGTTTAATAATTATGCTTCTGCTGCTCATTTCATATTTCAAATTTGAGCACCAGCCAAAAGAAACTCAAGAACGTAGGCATTAAACCACATGCTCTATTCTCATCATCAGGAGCACTTGTTTCAAATTGTTATACTCTTCTGGATTTATAATATGTGGTTGCCGATTCGTATCTGAACTGATATACATGTATTGTGCTGGAAAATTTCCTACAAAGTATGTGGGCTAATCATTTATAGGCTTAATTTTAAACATGATTAACACAGCCTTGCTGACCACGAAAATGCAAGTCATATATGAGGGAAAACGGGCCCTCTAAGGCCTGCTGTTTCACAATCAGTGAGAGGAACAGGGCATGGATGTTGTGTTCAACAGCTCACGCCAATTCACAATTATATGCATGTTTCTGTTATCTTTGAGATTGTAAAGTTTAACCATCATTTCAAGCGACACATCTCCCTAATTAAATGGGGGTTGTGTGAAGCTGTTAAGCACATTTCATCCAAGGTGAATACTTGGCCGAAACTTCTGTCCTATTCTTCTTTTGTTAGTGTTCTTGTCATCAAGAGTGCAAAACCGCTGGTAAGGAATGTATCCCAAAGAATTATCCGATCCATCCGGATTTGTATCGTAGGGGATGAACAAATTCTGTAGGATAGCACTATAAGCATGCCTCGGTATTTCAGGACACCATTGTTAACACCTTTATTCAGAAGTATCCCAACATATTGTGCCTCCCAATTCAATTACTTAAAAAATCTCTACTCAACCTTAATGTCTAGTAGTGAATTCATTTCTGGGCTCTGAATAATGTCTGAAGATGGAGAAGCCAAGAAAATAATTGTTCAAGTTGCAAAAGGAATTGATATTGGAATGAGACCAACTACTATTCCTTCTTGCTTGAGCTGTTAACTCCTTTGAGCCGATGTCCTGTTGCAAAAAGATGTTAGTTTGTTGGCAGTACAGCATTAATAAGATTCTTCAAGAATTATTTGTGACTGCATTTGTATTCTGGATATACATTTATGCTTGGTAATTTAAGGCTGCCTACCCACCAGGCCACCACCATTTTTCTGCTTCGCTGGTTCAGCTTTGACAACAGTGGATAATAACATTGATTTATCTTTGATCATTTCTATCATTTATATGGTTGCCTTGTTAGTTAAAGGGTTTTAAAAATGAAGCATCTTGCACACCTGATCGAATGCTACTTTTGAAGGTGATTATGCATTAGACAACTTGTTCAGGAAACGTTTGAATGTTAACTTTTACAAAGTAGTGAATCCTTGCAGAATTAACGTATTTTTTGAACAAAAAAAATACTTGTAATTGTTGGTTCTTGACATGCCCTACTGAAACTCCATTTTGTCCCTATAATTCCCAGGTCGATATTTCACTTCCTAATGGTGGAAGCAATGAGATCATACTGAATTCTGGGAATGGAGATTGCGTGCTACATCTGGGAGCTCCCACAGCGCAAGGGAATTTCTTCCAGTGGATACCGTCTTATTCCAAGTTCATGACTCCCGTATACGGAGCCTACCTTTTTTTACTGACAACTTTCATCGCTGGCTTGATCTGGGCTTGTTGCTGGTTCAGGAAAAGGAAGAGACAAAGTGACATTCCGTACCAGGAACTCGAAATGAGTGTGCCGGAATCAGCTGTCGCTGTTGACACCGCAGAAGGGTGGGACCAGGTTTGGGACGACGATTGGGATGAAGAGAGTGCCGTACGATCACCAGGTGGGCACAACATTTCCACCAACGGCCTCACTTCAAGGACGCCGAAGAAAGATGGCTGGGAGGACTGGGATGATTAGACTTTGGTTAGTATCTGAGGTTTTACAAAATTGGAATTTTGCATAGTTAAAATCGATGACAAAATATGTGTGGGTACTGGGTAACTAACCCTTTTTATACTTTTCCATCTGTTTGCATATATATATATAGTTGTGGTTATAGTGAAAGCACAGCTTTAGAGTTGAATTTTGACATTTCTTTTTTCTTCTTTTATGAAGTAAGAACAATGTATATGCAAAAGGTTGATACATGAAAGTTTTGACTCATTATTGTACTCTTTTTTTTGTTTCTTTTTGACTTGAAAGAAAATCAATCAACATCTTTTTTGGCTTGAAGAACTTCCTTGTGGACCATGCAGCTTTAGTCTTTTGCTGGATTGATTGCTAGTTGCTACTACTACTCTACTAGGGTTTTTGGAGGTGATTGACATGAACTTTTCATTCTGTTCTAATTTTGCCATTTTGCCTCTTGAACTCGTCTTTACGCTCCAATTTTCTTCTTTTCTCATTGAAGAGAATTGGTAAGCAAGTAGTCTGACAAGAAATTTACGGTTTAAGTCATGTTTATTTTGTCACTTTCATTCTATATTCAGTTCAATTATACAACTTTTACTTTTCCACTCACATATTATACTAATCCGTTAAATAGGCGTCATTCGTGAAATGAACATATTCTTATTCTTATTTAAGTGCGTCTGCTGAAATATTGCATCATAGATCATTCAAAAGCGATTTCTCTTCTACTTTTGACTAAACAGGGACAAGACTACGTATGTGTCCACTTCTTGAACGTTGAAACTCTTTTAGGTGTGTTGTTACATTATGTAAAAATTGTATTTCAATTTTCAAAATAGTGGGAATACCCATCACATGATCCTTTTCTTCTTCTCTCTCTCTTTTTCCCCTCTCCATTACTTGACAAGACTACCTGGCATAAATCCACTACACTTGCATCTCATATCAAGGGATAGGAGAAAAAAATCATATCCCATGTGGTGCCTGAGTCACTTATTACTATTCCCATAAAAAGTAAAAAAAAAAAAAAAAAGAAAAAAAAAGGGGGAAATGCTTTCACAAACTGTACCCCAATGATTAAAGTGTGCTTTCATTTTAATTATATGCATGTCATAAGTTTATTGATTAGGTTCCCCTATGGTACAACATCATTTTCATTCAAAACATATAACAAAAACTTTGAATAACTTAAAATCTAAGCATAATAATTATGTTACAACTAAACTACTACACTGCGTGAAGGTAAAGGGAGTGCATGGATTAATTTATACTCAGCAACAGCAGCATGGTTACGCCAGTAATTATACTGTTTTGACAAAAAGGCCTCTGTTTTTCTTCTCCTTGTCGGAAAGTTAACTTAAATTCATGGATTAATTAGTTGTAAGTAAAAACCTTGGGGGCATCAAATTCTGGGGAGTTTAACACTCAGGTGAGTAGAAGACCAATAAGAGAGGAGAGAGAGTGAAGTGTACAGGAAATACAGCCAGTTTTGGTGCTGTCTCTAAGCATGTTTAGGTGAAGGGACCTTTTTACTATTTTAGGATAAATTCACTGGGAGTTTTGTGCATGAGAAGTGTTTTTACAGTGAGCAACAAGCTAAAGGTAAGTGTATTTCATAGAGTTTGTCAGTTGAATGTCCATGGATTTACAACTTATACATAAGAAGTTGAAGTTCTACAATTTTACAACTTCCGTATGGACCGTATTCAGTATACTCGGTCACAATGTCAAAATTTCCGTATTCAGTATAGTCGGCCACAATGTCAAGCGGGTCTTTTTAGTTTTTAGTAGACCCCATTTGCGAAATTGCCACTTGAGTTTTAAAGTAGCTCTGACGACAACTGCATCTTATAAATCCAGGGCTCAAGCACATTGGTACAAAAATTACAACTTAGGTTAAAAAATTCAAGCCAAAGCTAAGTTTTTCCATTTTCAACCTTTTTTTTGATTTTTTTTTTTTTTAACCATTACTGAGTTACTTGAATTCCGACCAACTTGATCTTTCAAGATTAAATGGTAGAAAATATGAAAAGAAAAAAAGAAAAAAAAAAAGAGCTGTAATTTTTGGACTAATACGCCCGAGTTATGTTTTTATAAAACCAAGTTGTTGCCTAAGCTAATTTAAAGGTTTATTTAATAGACCCATTTGGCATTGAGCTCCAATTAGTCTTCAGAACCAAACAAGGCCTTAAGTACCCTACCCTTGCTTTGCTCATTTTCAAGTATCCAATAGCTCCCCATACATGTTTAAGATGAAACATGGGGTCAAAGTGAAGTGATGTTAACACGTTTTGGAGTGCTTGATGTTATGTTAAGGTGAGATGAGACCATATTTGCAGAACAGTTATCAGCCAAATTTTGAGTAAACTATATGTAGCAGGATACTCAAAGAACAGCTATATTAAGGTGTTTAAAAACACCAAGAGATTACAATAGATAAAAATGCCAAAAAATGAATTTGTGAAAAAAGATGTTCAAACGGAACTACTTTCTCTATATACTCTTCTTCCTGTTGTTTGCCAAGCCAAAACATGACTAAATTTCTTTTTGTAAGAAACCACCATTTACATGCTTCTTGGGGGTTCTCACACTAATCTAAACTTCATTCGATCTCCTCTCGCCCTTCCGATGGGCATTGGATGAGCTCCAAAATATTCACCACCTCGGCCATATCTGGTCGATTTGATGGAACCTGAGATGCACATATCAATCCAAGCTTAATCACTGGAATAACTTCCTCGGCCACAAAATTTCCAAGTAGTCTCTTATCAATACAATCCTCTGTCTTGCCTTCTTCTAGTGCACCTCTAACCATGTCACACAGTACTATAACATCATCCTCCATGTATTCTACTGGCTTCCTCCCAGTTACAATTTCGAGTACTAAAATGCCAAAACCATAGACATCACATTTCTCAGTTATCTTGACAGTTTTGCAAGCAAATTCAGGCGCCATGTACCCAAGTGCGCTCTGAATCTTGCTGCTCAAAATGTAACGGTCAAGCATAGGCAACAACCTCGCTAAGCCAAAGTCTCCAATCTTAGGCTCACCTGAGCTGTCGAGCAGAACATTTGATGACTTGAGGTTATAGTGAATTATGTTCATCTGATGCAAGTGGGCTAAACCCTTTGCCATGCCAACGATAATGTTGAACCTTAGGTGCCACGAGAGGGAGCTTCTGGTAGGATCATCGTCGTGTAGAAGTTTGAACAAACTCCCACTAGGAACATATTCGTTGATTATAAGCTGCAAAGACGGGGTCCAGTAATACCCTTCTAACTCTACTAGATTATGGTGTCTCACTTTTCCTAGCTTCTTAACCTCCCTCTCGAACTCCTCCTGGGACTTGATCAAGCTAGATATGCTTAGCTTCTTAATTGCAACGGAGCGCCCATCTCCAAGAACTGTATGGTAAACGATCCCAAATCCCCCACGGCCTAATTCGGAGTCCTTGTTGAGCAATGCGTGAGCCCCAGTTCCGAAATCAGCTTCACCGGAGAACATGACAAGTTTCCCATACTGGGAGTCGCTCATTGGAGAGTGGCTGAACTCGTCCCTGCCCGAGAATGCAAGGGGTGGAGGCGAGCGATGAGCTGAAGAATTCCGGACATGGAAGTTGAGGATCGAGATTACCAACACACCAAGGAAGATGAACGCAGCAGCGCTGATAGCAATGATGGCAGAGATGCTGAGTACGAGCTTCTTGTGATGGGTTTGAGGAAAAGAGTCATCCCCTGACTCAGCGGATGAGTTAGGGTTGAGAACGATAGGCTTTGGGTGGACACCGGGACAAGTTTGGTTAACGACTGATCCACATAAGGAGGGGTTTCCATAGACAGATGATAAAGAGATTGTGTCGAAGAAGCCACCAGCCGGAAGTTCCCCTTCTAAGTTGTTGTTGGAGATGTTGAAGGTGCTAAGGTGGGAAAGATCTGTTAGTTCTTTGGGTAAGCTTCCACTGAGATTATTACGAGAGAAATCAACAACCTCAAGGTTAGTCAGATTTGCAATGGCAGAAGGTATTGAACCTGTGAGATTGTTCTCTGACAAGATTCTGCATATTACAGTCAAAAATCATACAAACCCTTGGTTAAGAGATAGATAACCAGTATACATTGTTCACAACAACCATGTATATGCCAAGTGAAAGTATGAATAAACTTTGTAACTATATGCAGCAACTCTTAAGGAGCGGTTGAGTTTGGTGGCATATTCTGTCAGAGATTAACTGTATACTGATGCAACTAATTACTAGACAGAAATCTAAATTCTAATGTGAAGCCCAACTAACTAACTAACTAACTAACTAACTAACTAACTGTGAGTGTGACTACATACAAAAACCAAAAGGTCACATATTTCTAATTACAAACAGGTTTTCAAGTGATTAAGACAATAATCATAACAAAGCAAGATGAACAAATGACAAACATGTAGAGGGAGGCATGGGAACAAGAAGACTTACAATGTTGACAAGGATGAGCACTTCTCAATCTGAGATGGGATAGTCCCAGTTAATCGATTCCCATCAAGCCTTAGCTCTCTAAGTGCAGCAGCAGCCCCTATTTCTGGTGGAATGCTCCCATTTAGCCTATTGTGACTCAGGTCAATAACTTGAATCATATTCAAGTCACCCACACTTGTAGGAATCGCACCCATCAACGAGTTGCTCGACATGTTCAAGAACTGCAAGCTCTTGAATGCGCCAATTTCTGAGGGAATAACACCAGATAACTCGTTCGCAGATAAATCCAAAACCTGAAGGCTTTGATACGAGGGAGCAGTTGATCTGACAGAGGGATACTCAACACTTCCCCTAAATCTGTTCCCAGAGAGTGACACAGTTTGTAAACCCAACCCAAAAACCCAATTAGGCATTCTCCCTTTCAACATATTCCGGCTGACATCAATAGTCAAAAGGCTAGCACAGTTCATCAACGACTCGGGCAATCCCCCTATCAATCCATTGGAGGACAAGTTCAAAATTTTTAGTGAGTTGATATTTCCTAATTCAAAAGGAATCCTACCAAAGAACCGGTTTGCCGAAAGATCCAAACTTTCAAGGCTTTGCATATGCCCAATCCAAGCAGGAACCTCCCCAGTGAGCATATTACTATTCAAACTTACTGAACTGCACATATTAAGCTTTTGCAGTGATTCTGGAATAACCCCAGAAAATGAGTTTCCACCAAAATCAACTGACTGTAACTGATAACAGTTTCCAATATCATCAGGTAGATGTCCAGAAAAGGCATTCTTTCCTAGACTAATCACCCTCAAGCTGTACATTCCCCCAAACCCTTCTGGAATCTGACCATCCAACAGATTATCAGACAAATCAAGAGACTGCAACCCATTCAAAGACCAAATCTTTGCAGGCAAATTGCCCGAAATCCGATTCGACGACAAGTTAACAGCCTGCAATGTCATACAAGAGCCCAAAGAATCTGGTATCTCCCCAGATAACCCATTATTGGCAAAAGAAACAGACTTTAAAGACCCACATTGTTGGAAAAGCTCAGTAGGGATTGAACCTGAGAGATTGTTGCTACTAAAATCAATGGATTGCAAGCTCCAAAGGTGGGCAAAATCAGGGTTTATAGACCCAGTAAGGTTGTTGTTTGAAAGAGAGAGCTTTTGAAGTGATTGAAGCCTCAAAAGACCACGGCTAATCTGCCCAGAAAGAGAAAACCCATCAAGTGTGAGCTCAGTGACTCGATTAGAGCTTGGATCACAATTAATTCCCCTCCATTTACAAGGGTTATCATCACTCTCATTCCAAGACACTAATTTGGCTTCTGGGTCATGAAGACCAGCTTTAAAAACTATCAACCCAAGAACATCATCATTGAAAGCATCCGAACACACAACAATGGAGGGTAGAAAAACAAGAGACAACAGCAACAACACAACCAATTTCACAATCACAAGCATTATTTTTGTTTCTTGGGGTAAAGTTTCAATCTTTCTGAAACTAAAATCCCAAATGAGCAACTAGCTAAAAATGGGTAACCCAATACATATACATCCTCCAAAATTTTCTGGGTTTCTCTCAAATTTGAAGGACAACAAAAACAGTTTTAAGCACAAGAAGCAAACAAACAAGAAGAATAAATATTTTTTTGCTCCTCCTGTTAGCTTCTAATGAAAAGGAAAGGGAACACAACAAAGGAAGAGCTAGCAGAGATCTTACTTGAGAAGGGGCCAAAATGGAAGATTGAAATGTGGGACAGTGAGGGAATTTAGTGAGAGAGGCAACCTTAATATTATATGGGGTATTCTTTTGTTTTTATTCCTTTTTTGTTTTTTAAATAAACCAATACTAAGAAGTTTGTTGAGAAGAGTAAAGATATGGTGTGTCTACTGGTAGTTTGTCCTTGGTGGGGTGAAGAGAGAGAATGAAAGAAAGAGAAGAACTTTTTGTAAAGAAGAGAAAGAGGAATTAAGAGAGAGAAAATATAGAGAGAGAGAGAGATGAAGAAGAAGAAGGGTGGGGTGGGGTGGACTTTACAAGCATACGGCGCAAAGAGCGCAGAGAGTAAAGTGGGGGTCTTTAATAAGCATTGGCAGAGGAGTTAATGCTCCTTGTCATTAATTAATGGGTAATTAATTACTGAGGAGTAAAAGTTGGAAGTAGTAGGAGAAAACAGTAGAAATGTGGTTGGTCAAACAAGAATCCGGTTTCTTATTTATGCCACATGGTGGTCAGACCCTTTTGTAGCATGTAGTAACATCACAACACACCATGGAAATAGGGGGATATAGTGAAAAAACAACCCTTTTTTTTTTTTTTTTATGCAAAGAGGAACTTCATTCCTTTTTGGGCGTGGCTAAAGGGCACCTCCTAACGCACGGTCTCGGGTATTCCACGAATTTATTCGTGTAAGTGCTCCCTAGGATGTTTGAACCCGTGACTCGGTGTATAAGACAAAGCTTGTTTATCAGTGCGTCAAACACCTCTTGGGTTTAGTGAAAAAACAACTTTACTCATGGGACATGGGAGTATACAAAATGATGGTGCTTCTTACTAATCCCATGTGCTGTAGTGCTGCTGAGTAGCACATTGGCGCACTCCCCACACGTCTTAATAATGACTAGAATTCGAGTCTCATTATCTAAACAATGGGTCGTTTTCTTGCCTGTTCAAAAAAAATAATATTATAGTTAATTATCGTATTTTTTAGTGTTATTGCAATGAGTAACAGTTTAATTTATAATTTCTACAGGTGCATAAAAAGTTACTTTGTTGGTCACATAGAAAAGATAGATGGTAAAATGAAACTAAATTTAGCTAGGGTTATATATATAAGTGTGCTTTTATTTGAGGCACTCTACATACTTGAAATGCATGCATGATGATGGTTCTCATGTGATAGAAAGGAATTCCCACTTAATTAGACAGATTTCAGTTACATCTTGAGCTTTCATAATTCCCTTTGGACAACTTTCTTCTTTAATAGTGTTTACTATCATACTATGGCCCTAGTTTTTCTTTTTTTTCTTTATTTTGTAATTGAGGTTGACAAAATTAAATTAATATGCATTTGATTTCTCATATAATGTCGTGTGATATTCCATATCTTGCATTCTCTCTCTCTCTCTCTCTCTCTCTCATGACTCATCATTCTATTAGACCACACCACACTCATGATGTACACCACTAGCTATAAGGTTACTTAAAGTGCTCTAAAAAAGTGCACTCAATTTGTCTTAGCTAGCTAGTAGACCCATGCAGGCCCCCTATTAAGGCCAACAACTTTAATTAACATACTCACTATTGGATATATAGCCAAAGTTAATTACTTGTAATTTATTTTTTAATTAATAATAATGCAACAATCGTACGTTACAAACTTTGAATTGAAAGTAATAGAGTATTTAAATCCAAATTAGATAGGAGTAATAATGATGGCCCATGGGAATGGAATAAGCATGCATAGTACAGTAATATGGAATATGGATGCTTCAACAGCATAGTGATTAGTGAGGGTCTGATAATAGAATTAGTAGGCAAATGCATATTAATGCGAGCGCACAATTATGAGTATGCTGGACCATTTAACCTCCCCTTTATAACCTTATTTATTACGCAAACCAAAACAAAAAAGTATGCAAAATACCTGTTACGTTGTTAGCTTTTTGGCCAACTTATTTAGATAGTTTGATCAATTAACAAACTATTTAGCCAATATAAGTATAGGCCAGCTTTTTAAAGCCAATAATCCAATTTTGAACCAAGTTACTATCTCATTGTTTTCATTCAGCTTGTTTTGAAAATTAGTGCATAATGACATACTCGTATTTAGACGATTTATTACATCAAATTCATTTACAATTTAAAGTAAATTAACCTCACGTCCTTTTAGGCTTCATTTCATATCTTACCAACTACTAAAAACTAGCAAATTTTACTAAACATCTTTTATGAAAAGCCAATATTACCCTCTAGTCAAACCAGTTATTATAACAAGCTACAACTTTAAGCTTATGTAGCAGCTAGTTTTTTTTAATTTTTTGGCTATTAAACAGTTTATGAACGAAGCTATATCTACGGGTAACTCAGTGATAGCAAAAGTAATTTATGAGAGTTTGAATAAGTAGTGCCACAAAATTCAACTAAATTCACATGCATCATACTATTGATTGTTGAAGTAGACATGCATAATATGATAGGGTAAAACTCATCACCAGTCATGTGGGAAATCACTAAATTTACGCATCTACATAATATTGTTTTTTTTTTTTTTTTGGTGCAAATCTACATAATATTGTTAATAATGGATGAGGGAGGAAAATGCAATGAGGGGTCATAGTGAAAACTGGATGACTTAGCTTCCCCTTCGATCAGTAATTCAGTTGGTCGATCCATGTGAACAAATTAAACTTATTTAAGGTCGTCTGAGTCTGACAATAAGTTGTAGTAGCAGACAGTTACAAATACACGACAACTAACACTTACCCATAATAAGCCCCTTTTCAGCTGATACGATACTAGCTTAATTAGTACTGCTACTTACTTCCACGTCAAATTTAACCGGCCATAAAATAAGAGTATATATATATTTATAGTTAGGAGTAATTTAGTACTCCATGTTACTGCAGTGGTCTTCGAGAGGACGATGATAAACTCAACAAATGGGTGATTTGAATATAAATTCATTAAGGAACCCAAAATGGTTAGCATATATGACATGTGAATGTGGTCTTAACTAGTTCGTGATCCCGTACAATGCACGGGTCAAATCTACAGTTTTTTGAAAGTGTGTAAAACTTGATAATCACAATATTATATTGAGAGTAGGTATATGAAAATGAGAGGTTTAGAGAATTATTCATCATTAGAATTTTCTTTATTATGATTTTATAAA
>BSSO01003412.1:0-16565 GCA_030267885.1 Mesembryanthemum crystallinum | reverse complement strand
TCGATTACACCCCTTTACCCCGGTCGCGATCGATACCGCGAATTAGAACCATGACTTAGAAGTTAACTGTGACCTTGTCTGTGATTGGGAACTAAGCTGACCATATTCTATATGCAGGTCAAATGTACTATTTTAACAAGAAAACCCAAGTTTCACAATGGGAACGCCCACATGTACTTCAACAGGTCACCCCGGAACATGTTGGAAGTGATACTTCAAGAAATGGTAATGATGGTAACTGGGGGGAGCAGATTATCTTGTCAGAGAGATGCTTGGGCTGTGGTGGTTGGGGGATTGGACTGGTTCAGGCATGGGGTTACTGTAACCACTGTACAAGGTATGTTGTGTGCTAATTCCTTCATGTAGTTCTCTCCAGATTGTGAATATAGTTCTTCTGGCTTGCAAATAAAAGAATATTGCCACTACTTGAGAAGGTTGGTCTAATTTGGAAGGATTACATGGACCTAGCCAAGTATTTTCATAGCGTTGAAGTCTTACATGTCAACAGGAATTTCAGTGAAGTGATCCACCATTTAGCCGGACATGGTTTTAGTGACATAGTTTCTCAGGATGATGTTCCTGCACTTTATTCTGATGATGTTTACATGGATGAGATGGATTTCAAGCTCATCCATAAATTTCCNTTTAAGAAACATTGCTCGACTACCCTTTGGACATGGTTTCCCTATGGAAATTTGCTTTTGTGGTCTACCTAAGTTTGACCATGACATGGTGTTGTTTTAAGGCCGTAGGGAAGCTGACATTTTAAGTTATTGCCACCACGCTCACCACACTTTACTGTGTGTGAGAACTGAGAAGTTAATATACTTCATAATTCTGTTTAACATTGTAACAATTTGGTACTGTTACTTACTTTATGTTGTTGGAAGCAGAACTCTCAACCTTCCTCAAAGCCAATACTTAGTCCAGAGGGAAAGCAGGCAGCAAATGACCAATCACATGAATGACAGCCAAGATTCAGAGAAAATGTCTTCTAAACAAAGGTATTCAAATGCTCTGTCAAAGTACGTAACTTCGCGTGATTTTTGAAAATTGTCTTGACAATTGATCAACATAAAGTAATGCTTGGTTTGGTTTAAAACTTTAAACTAGCATATTAAACATAAATACTGGAGGTCTCCAGTGAAAGAAGATACTTGGGCTTCTGCCCTCTGGTAGAGTTGCATTAAAAATCTTAGAATTCATAATCATAAGAAAAGTAGCAGATCTATTGGATCAATACATTACTTTTACTCTTTTAGGAACGACAGTAATGTTTAATTGTGATCCCTTCCCTCTTTAATGGTAGCTGCCGACATCTGTTATTGGCATACATATAGGTCACATAATCACACTTTAAAGATGTAATAATTTCCGTTACTATGAAAGTGTGTGTTAGATAAGCTTTGTGCAACAGATAATGTTGCCACATTGTGAGCAAGAAAGTCGCAAGCTTCAAGACTATGGATATCTCCATGAAAAGATGTGGTAACACTGCATATGTTTAATACTGCTTCCCAGTTCCCAGAATGCACTTGCACTGGAGCCTCTTGCATTGACTGCTACCAAGTCTTTATGTGGCTAGATGTCATTGAATGTGATGTCTGGGACTCTTGTGGTGCCTTGATTATTTTCCCTACTGGAGAAATTATTTTTGAATGTAGAGTGCGGTACTGCATGGCAACCAGAGTGCTACAGAAGGTGTTGGCCTCCTTCAGATTGCACATTCACTTGATCATCCATTAATGTTTCTTTTATACAGGTCCAGTTTTCGTCCCCCAACTGGTAGAGGAGGTGGAAGACACCATAAAAAACGGGCTTACAGTGAGGATGATGAATTGGATCCAATGGACCCTAGCTCTTATTCTGATGCTCCACGTGGTGGCTGGTATGTTGAATGCTATACCTATGAATTTTACTGGCATCTCCCTCCCCCCTTCTTTTTCTTTCTTTTGTTTCCTTTTGAGAGGACAAGTGTAATGTTAACAGGTAAGGGATGAATGTACAAATGGCATTCTCTATTAATCTGTCTGTTTTCACTTGTTTTGTTGAGCATGTAACTTGGAAGGACTCTGCTGGAAGGGGAGAAAAAAAAAAGAAGAAAAAAAAGAAAAAAAAAGAAAAAGAAAAGAAAAAAGAAATCTTTGAAGTGATCTACTAATTGTTCATTTGTTTCTTGAGTACAGGGTTGTAGGTCTAAAGGGAGTACAGCCACGCGCTGCAGATACCACCGCAACGGTAGGCTACTTTACATTTTTGTTTTCTTGTTTCTTGACTGAGTAGAGCTGTACTATGGTACTTTGGTTTTTGGTGCTTAAGCTGCCTGCTGATACGGTCCTGCCTTAAGAAATGCCACCTGAAGCTCACGACAGTCAGGGGTTTCTTGGATTGGGAGTAATAATTAGGGGGATGATGAACTGCATTAAAGGGTCATGTGAGAGGGTGGAGAAGATGGTGGGTGATATAATGTGGTGGAAGGAGGAAGGGGAATATTTCACCCCTTTTTTTTGAGGGGTGGACGGGGGCTCCGGCTCCCCCACCTCCCCCTTGAGTAATATATCCCCCTATATCCTTCCTTTATTCTCTCATTTAACCCTCTGATTCACTCCATTACCCCCGTTATGGTTACCAATCCAAGCACCCCCTTGAAGGCTTTTTGGATTTTATTCAAAGTANTATCCCCCTATATCCTTCCTGCAGCCTCTCATTTAACCCTCTAATTCACTCCATTACCTCCCTAATGGTTACAAATCCAAGCACCCCCCTTGGAGGCTTTTTGGGTTTGTTCAAAGTAGGTCGTAGCTGGCCAAATAAATTGGCCCTCTAGCTGTAGCCTTCACCCTCATAGGCTCTCTTAATTTAGTACAGATCATGTATGTTCTCAAAGGAACATGATAAAGTAGCTTCTTTTCCTTCAGAGAGTAAGAGGGGTTGCAGAATTGTTCTATCATTACTGAATTTAATAAATTGCCGTAAGCTTGACATTTAAGTTTCTAAGAGATGTTGCTGTTGGTTTCGTCTAAGTGACGCAAGTTTGAAAATTCTCTTAGCAACCTAATTTGTTACAAGTTGTCGCCTTAAATTCTAACTTTACATTTAAAATCTTAACTCTCTGTCTGTGTGCACGCATGCGTGTGCCTCTGTTGTGTGGGGTTTTTGTGTGTGTATGTGCGCGCGCGTGCATATGCCTATGGTTGTATGGGTGCATGTGTGCATGCCCTTCTGTGTCCGTGCATGCGCAGTAGCAATTGACTTATTCACCAGCAGTAGCTATTGACTGTTTTTTGCATTTCTTTTGTTATTGTAAGCAGCAATTGTTTGTAATAGCTTAGATATGCCTAAATGGCTGTGCAAATTCTCATCAAGTGTGGCACTTTAGTTGGTACATGATAAAAGTTCAGATATTGATGCAGAAACTAACTATAGAAGAGCTACTTACAAATCTTTCTATTCTAACAATTCACGTTTAATGTTTCAGGGCCCTCTCTTTCAGCAGCGCCCGTACCCCTCGCCTGGAGCTGTGTTGCGAAGGAATGCCGAAATTGCTTCACAGAAGAAGAAACCAGGTTCTCAATATGCACCGATATCCAAGAGAGGTGATGGAAGCGATGGGCTGGGTGACGCAGATTGATCTCAATGTGACTTTTATCACGACATGGGCTGAGAGGGAAAGCTCCTTACCTGCCTACTCTTCACTGAATGATAAGTTCACTGGTTGAAAGCAATACTAACTTCTGTTATGAAGTAGTCGAGCTGTATATCTATGCAAGGCGGTACAAACGATTGTTTTGGTGCATGTTTGGATAGTGGGAAAGGAAATTTGAGACCATACGGAAAAAAAACCAAAAGTGTGACATACAAGATCATACATACAAGATGGTTCGAGTTGAGATGGCTTTCAAAGCGTGGAATGTGATCTGCATCAATTTTTGCTCCAATCTTTAACTCCAATTGTGCTCACAGATATAGGAGCAAATTGTATACATAGGGAGAGAATCATATTGAAAGCAGGCTTTCAAAGCGTGTATGTTGTACATTTTTGAACTCTAGAGGTTTAAGTGCATCTAAAGCGGTTAAGATGTTGACATAATCCAATTTTTGAAACTTGTATCACTAGTATAAATGGTTCACCAACCAAATTCAGTTGAATACACGAGTTACAGTTTGTGTTAAATGGAGGGATCCAAATGCAATGATCTTTTGTCCCAATCTGTGTACTACATTCATATTTCAATAAATCTCAACCCTACATTTGTCCTGGTAAACAACTTATTAATTAAAAAAAACATATTGTGGCAAATGTATAAAGGCGTGGGACATGAGATGGCACAAATGAGAAAGAAGATCTGTACTGATACAAGTGGAGACCATTTTCAGCAATCTTTTCCCATTTATCCTGAATGCATTCATCAGCAATAAAAGCTTGGTTGAATCATGAAAACCCAGCGCCAGAACTCTTCTACAACTTCAACCATTAAGATGATTCTCAAGGACCTCGCAATCAATTTGCTGAAAGGAAACAAGCATTTTGCCTAAATGGTATGCAACACTGTAAGACTGTTGAAACAAACTCCCCAAAACCGAAGGTCCCCCTAAAGGACTAGGCAACACCGCTAAGCAGAACAAATCATCCTCGACTTGCAAGAACAGACTCGGAACATCCACTAGGACGTTCCTCCCTCTCTCGAAATGAAATATCACCCCACGAAATTCATTCATGTTGCTTGATTTTCCGTTATAACACCTTTCGTAAGGCGGGTTAGGCCATATTACCATCTCAAGCCCAATTTGTTGCTCTAATTCTTCGATTAGGTGGTAGTATGCATCCGGTGCTAGAAAAGTTAGCATAGTCTGAGTATCAATAATCACTCCACCACCTGAGGAACCTGGCTGGAAAATCTCAGGTGGTATTTGGAGCCTCTTTCTTCCTACACTTAGACCCTCGAGGACAAGATTATAACGCCCCTCAATGATCTTAAGAGAACTTGTTTGGCCTTCTAAGAACACGCCATTTCCTAAAACCAAAAGATTCTCCGCCTCAGGATTGCTTCCTAAGCAATAAGTGAATTTTGGCTCGGTTATTGAGCCCATTTGCAATATCAAGGATAAGTCATGAAATCCCAGACCAAGAATTCCATCGTATCGTCTTGGGGGATTTGGAGTGGTTTTAGGGTCGTATTCACAACCAAAGATGACATCCTGTAGAGAGCACACGACTCCATTTGATGTCATGAATGTGAAGGTATCGCTTCCAAGAAGACTGTTAGAAACAAAACTACACGAGTCTGAAGAAACACAGTTCCAGTTGGGGACAAGATTACACTTTGAAGAATTACAAGTGATGTTCTTGTAGGTTAAGGACTTGGAATAATCAAAGATAGGGACCGTTTGATTATTGAAACTCATACACCGTGTCATAACAAGCTTACTAGCCGTGTCCAAAACAGCAAACATCTCAACCGGAGGTGTTCCAATGGAGAATTTGACAAGATATTCACCATAATCTGCCTTGAGATCACCTTGGAAATCATTGGTATCATCTCCCCAATCAACCAGATAAGAAAGGCGTGCTTTTGACCTAATAAATGAGTTTCTAACGCGATCATAAGGGCTCTCTAGGGGATTGTACAATGGCGAGAGAGATGAGTCACGGTGGATGAGAGTTATGTGGATGCCTCCTTGTGGTATTTGAGAAGAAGTTAAGGAAAGAACAGAATCTAGAATGAGAAATATGGCTGTTATGATTCTTTTGTACAGGGACATTGTTAAAGATTTTGAGTGTTAAGAAAAGCATTCCTCACACACAAGTTGGTGATCTTGTATAATATAGCACTTTTATAATTGGCAAATGCTAGTGCATGTAAGTTTCCTTGGCTACCAGAACATCCCAAAAAGGATTAATTTGTTCTTGACATGCCTAGGTGAAGGTGATTAGTAGGAGAAATGTAGCTACCACAAACTCCTCTGGATCTCTTTTTTTTCAACTTTTTTTATTTTTTTATTTTTCGATCGGAGAAAAGTCTCCAAGGTACCAAAATAAGCTAGTTCTTACATTGCAGAAAGAAAATCAGTCTTGATTAATGTAGTCACATACCTACGGAGTCCCAACAGATTCTCATCATCAGTAATCTTTTGCTCATTGTAGACGCCATTAACGATGAAAATTAACAAACTCTGCTAAATGTATGAAACTATTCGAATTAATTTTTACTAAGGATTAACTAGATTACTTGTCAAAAAAAAAAGAAACCATTCAAATTGCTGATGAATACTGTCAAGAATCTATGTGAGTAAACTCACACAAGTTCAGAGTTGGTTGTTTGCATGGGATCATAATTTCATGAATTATGACAAGTTTTGTACATTAATTGAAAGGGTGAAAATTATAAACATAGGCCATGACATAAATTTTCTATGAATTCATAAGCAATCATTTCAGGTACAGAAAACTTTTCCATCACTTTCAACTAGTAAGATTCTTCTCAAGTACCTGACAATCGATTTGTTGAAAGGAAACTAACATTTCTCCTAGATGGTACCCTACACTATATGACTGCTGAAACAAGTTCCCCAGAACAGAAGCTCCTCCCAAAGGGCTTGGCAAAATTGTCAAGCAAAACAAACCATCTTCCACCTGTAAAAACAGATTCGGAACATCCAAAACTACACCCATCCCTCTTTCAAAATGAAAAGTCACCCCAGGAAAGTTAGTTATGTTGGTTAATCTCCCGTTGTAACACCTTTCATAGGGCGGATCAGGCCATATTTCGATGTCCAAATCCAGCTGTCCCTCCAATTCCTCAACCAACAAGTAGTATGCATCTCGAGCCAAAAATGTCAGCATAGTCCCAGTATCGATCATAACTCCACCAGAACCTGATAAACTTGACTGGAAAATCTCAGGCGGAATTAGTAGCCTATTCCTCCCTACACTTATATCCTCGAGCAAAAGGCTATAACGCCCCTCAGTGATCTTCAGCGAAGTTGTCTGGCCTTCTGGGAAGATCCCATTTCCTAAAACCAAGCGGTTCTCAGCTTTAGGATCGCTGTGGTTTCCAAAACAATAGGTGAAAATTGGCTTGGTTATTGAACCCATTTGCATTATCAAGGATAAATTATGGATACCCAAACCAAGAATTCCATTGTATTGTCTAGGAGAAGTGTTCTCATCATCATATAGGCAGCCAAAGGTGACACCATTTATAGGATAGTTGACATGATTAGAAGTCTCAAATGTGAAGATATCGCTTCCAAGAAGACTGTTTGAGTGTGAAATTCTTTCGGTTGATCCATAAAAGAAACTACACCTATTGGAAGGATCACAAACAAAGTTAGGGAGAAGAGCACACTTGGAAGAATTACAAGCAACGTAGTTATAGGTTGAAGACTTGGAGGAATCGAAGATGGGGAGTGTTTGGGTGTTACAACTTGTACAAGGGTGACATTGCATCCAAACAAGGTCGCTGGCTGTGGCCATAACTGCTAACATCTCAACTGGTGGAGTTCCAATCGAGACCTTAACGAGGTATTCACCCTCGTTAGCCTCAATATCGCCTTGGAAGTCACCACTAATTTCCTCGTTAATCAAGTAAGAAAGGCGAGATTTTGATCTAACAAAGGAGTTTCTAACGCGGTCATAAGGACTCTCTTGAGGATTGTACAATGGAGAAAGAGATGAATCGCGGTGGATGAGGTCTATGTGGATGCTTTCTTGAGACAAAGTTGCAATAACCGAACTTAGAAGGACCAGCATTGCTTGGATTGTGGTAATTCTCGTGTATGGAGACATTGTCGAAGATTATTTGTGTGTCAAGGAACTTCTAACCGATTTGTGATCCTATATATATACTTTACAAGCTAAGTGCATGAAACTTTCCTTGGCTACCAAAACAGCCAAAGAAACATAATTTGCTAAGTAGGAGGAAAGTAGCTACTGGCACCCTTGTATAATTAACAAAAACAGCCATTCATCTACAGATTGTGACACTGATGATTTATGGCCTATTAAGAGATCACATATTCACACAATCCCTCTACTACTGTTATTTACTTGTATTACAAGCTTTTTCGAGTTTCAATTAACAAAATTCTATTACGAGTTTTTTCTCTTTTTTTTTTTACTCATATTTATGCTTCTTCATCGTACTCTATGAGATATCATATATATTGAAATTCCAACATAAAGAGCATGTATCTACTTGGATCTTTTAACTCAAGGCACATTTATACATAGATTTTGTTGTAAATGTCGATTGGGAGGAAGATTGCATGTGATTGTACAAGTTGTTAGCATTTCTCTTAAATATTGTACATACATTTTGTATTTGGTTTAATGAGGATGATTATTCACTAACTATTTGCATTTTAATTTCGTGTACAACCAATCCCCACAAGGTATCAATTTGGTTGGTCTCTTTACCTAAATACTTTGGAGTACCTTCGTATTTTAGTGCTATTATTACATAAAGAATAACAACTTTTAAATTATATTGTAAGAGTTTCATAATCATCATCTTACTTTTGTAATACTTCATTAAGGTTGATACACTCGATCAATATTTCTACTAGATGGTTACATGTTAACAGGCAAAAGTATACATCCTCGACTTTTCAATCCACACATTATGTGCAATAAAAAGAGTACTCTAGAAATAAATCAATTTTGATTAACGACGTCACGTGATTCCCCACTTGATAGATTCTCAACCACGTACATCCTCTTGTCGTATGCAATTATGGTTGAATATAAATTCTCAACATCCACATGCTCTAAAATCCATTTATAAATGCATGAATCATGCCAAGATCAATCAGGATCATGCAGTAATTATGGATGCTTCCCTTGCTCTAGGTATCTTATGATATGAAGAAGCAGGCCACAAGGTTAAAAACTACCAAAGGTGGAGACTAACTAGGCAAATTCCTATCATGGGAAATGCTCAGTCTGAGGAGACCTACTATGAAGATGAGACTACTTTCAGAGACGAGATCATGTTATATCGGGAATTTTTCTGTCAAGTAACAACGACAGGATCACAGTTTGAAGTTGTGAACGACACATATACAAGTCACGATGAACCTCCTGCAGAAAACGGAGACGAGCTACAACTGCCTGCAGAAAACCCAGACGAGCTACAACTGCCTGCAGAAAACTCAGACGAGCGAGAACTGCCTGCAGAAAACCCAGATGAGCAGCCACCGTGTGCACTTAAGATAGTTGAGAAATTGCGTTACATCAAGCAGGAAGAGAGGCACAGCAGCTGCACAATATGCCAAGAGAAGTACAAAAAGGGAACACAAGTTAAGGAGTTGGGTTGTAATCACATATTTCACCCTAGTTGTATAGACCCCTGGTTTGCTCAGAAGCAAACATGCCCAGTTTGCCGTACAGACGTTACTGTGAAAGAGGTTTAGTCTCTGAATGTTTAATGGGTTAACAATCCACATTCCCTTTTAATCTTCATTGAGGGCATGGTGATTCTTTTTACTTGTATTGCAGAATGAAAGTTCAGCTGATCATATAGTTAGTTTTTCGGTATTTTCACCGGTTTTAGCATATAGATTTACTAAATTCAGTGAAAGAACCGAGGTATAGAATATAGATGGCAGAGTATTAGATTGCTATCCACAATTTACTGGTTTTGCACAGAGCAAAATCATGGAGGATAAGAAACAGTGCACAACTTCTTCACTGGTGTAACCCTTTAGATAACTTGTAATCCTTCTTTGAACCGTAAAATTTAAGCTTAATTCATATTAATATAACCTAAAATTCAATTTAATCCATAACCCGTGTCTATAGAAACCCGAACTAACCCGACCCGTGTTAATCCATAACCCGAAATAACCCGACCCGAGTTAACTCGAAACCCGACATTAGCAAGAACCCGACTCAACCCAACCCGAACCGAATAATATTGTGACCCGATTTAACCCGATCCGATAATGACCCGAAACCGAAATGACCCGACCCAGAACCGACCCGACCCACCCGATTGCCACCTCTACCGCAGCCACGACTCAACCCCGGGTGTATGCAATAGCCTGCAAACCACACACACCAGGCAAGCAAGCAAGATAAACTTGCAGACAGGCTCAGCAACGAGGCCTAGTGGGAATTGAACCCATGACCTCCGTCATGGAATTCAACCCCACGACCAACTCAACTACCCCTTTCAGGAACTTAGATGATTAGTTTTGGGCGACAGCCAGCCACAGGATTAAGCAGTCATCCGAAAATAATCGCAGATCGTTGCAGCAGCTAGTCATATGATTAAGCAATCATCCCCAACGAAATCAGTAATTGCTTGTAAACAATTAGGAGCGACTCTTAAACCCATGCTTTTGCAATCCTAATAGTAGTACCTCTAACAGTTGGCAACAATGTTCTTCATCGCAACTGGTAAATCACTCGTAACATGTTTACTTGTTTATACAAGCCAAATTATAAACGTTACAGCAACTCGAGAGATACCGAAAAATGTTAGTTAAACTCGCTCCTTCAGAAGTTTGGAGGGGGGGTGCATAACTTGCAAAAGATGAGCAGATTGCAACTTAGAAGCATATATTTACTTGCAATTCTAGTCATATGAGTAATTTAGAAGCTGATATTTACTTGCATTATTAATTGCATTCAGCTTGGACAAAGGTCAAAAGTTCATTCTAGTAGCATAGCACTGCTGCAACCTACAAACTAAAACTTGAAATAAACTACCAAAGCATTCTAGTTAGAGACCGTGTTCTGTTATCCATAACCCAACGAGAAAAATGCTCCATCATTCAAAGATATAAGCAAGAAAATTACCAGCCCCCTCCACCACCACCACTGTTACTCTTTGAACCAGAGCCCCACCCGGAATCATTGCCACCATCGCCACCAGAGGCACCTCCACTTCCCCCCCAGACCCCGCTGCTGCCGCCACCACCACCACTGTTCTGGTCACCAAAGCCACTACCACTGCCACTGCCACTGCCACCGCCGCCTCTACTGTTGCCACCCCAACCACCACCACCGCCGCTACTACTGTTTCCACCACCACCACTTGAACCCCAGCCCCCAGGAAACGCTTCCTCATCAGGAGCATTTTGAACCTTAGCACCAGGGAAGCTCCCCCAACTGTTATTACCTTCTTTGTTATCAGAACCCCACTTGGAACCAGACCCGTCTTTGTTATCCGAGCTCCATTTTGAGCCATAGCCAGACTCTTGCCTGTCTGAGTTGCCACCATCTCTGTTTCCATATGAGCCTCGACCACGTCCACGCCCTCCTCCGTATGGTCGTGGTGCCCCGCTAGGATGTCCATCTCGGCCACCATTTCTGTGATCATTTCGGCCTACAAAACCAGATATAAGGTTCAACATAAAAGTATTAGCACAACAGTAACTAGCACAAAACCAGCAGGACATCCACCCTTGAACCATGGAGTCAGTAAGTGTCGAAGAAACCAAATAACTCCATCTTCACAATCTCTATAGAACAAATCTAATACACCATGTATCAATACATGCAACATGCCATGAATAAAGGAAAGCTAACAAACCCGAAATGTCCCACATCATTCATCAACTGTGAAGCTTCTAAAAGCAAGGTAATAAAACTATTATTTCCAGACATCAAATCCCTTCATATGCAAACATGTACTCCCACAACCAGAAACAAATGGCCCAGATACAGGTATTGCTCGACCAGGTTTCTATTCCTATATTGCGTACATCTCCAGAAAATGCAAGCATACAAGGAACATCTCATAATGAAAAATGGAACACATATTTCGGAATGAAGCAGGACCCATTCAAGTAGCTAATAACAAACTTGAAGATCTAGAACCAAACGGAGAACTTGTCATCCCATCCAAGTGAGTATTACACAGACATGAACAGGACCCATTCAAAGTCATAGACAATTACCTGTCCTAGAACGATCTCTGTCTGACGACCCTCTATACCCACCACCATCATTGCCGGATGGCCCACCCCATCCACTTCCAGAGGAGCCCCCAGTTGCAGGACTACGCATTGGTACCATAGCAGCAACTGATCGAATTGATGGTGACTCATGGATAGGATCATCAATATGCCTCTGGAAATAAGCTACAAGCCTATCAATATTCTCAAACATCCTTTTCCGGAACTTGAATCCCTTTGGGTAAAGACCGATATACTCATGATGGGGGTTTAAGTTCCGTATGTATGTAAGGATAAATGTACCAGGGTGCTCATGAGAAATGCCAAAACTATAAACTATTCTCATTGGGTTCTCGGCTTTCTCAATTCTAAGGAGCTCGTCAACTTCTGCTTTGGTGCCCTTTCGGAACTTGCGATACTCCAGCATTGCCTTCAGATGAGTGACTAATGGATCAACATAACGATCCATGACCTGTACAAAGCAGGTATTGGTGGTGAATTGAAGAGAAACAAGGCTAACATTTCAAAATTATATGACCAGGAACATCTATATACATCCAAGGAAATAGGCATCCAAGGTTATAATATGTTTCTATTGGAGTTCATTTTCAGATATACAAGCACATCCTCCATTAGTTAAAGGAAAGTATTCCGCATCTTCATTCAGAAACATGGTTAGCAATTGGGAAGACTTCCATTAGTTACACAATTTAGAGAAAACATTGCCAAACCCAAATACTCCTATCTAATATTCTTGTAGTTAGCTATATGTCCCCTCCAAAGCAAGTGAAAGCATAACAAGCACGTAAACATAATACATATGAAAAATAAAAATTCATAAAATGGAAGAAATACTAGCCTCATCCAAATCCTCAAAAGTGTCCTCCCCAATTTTCAGAGATTTCCCAATACGAAGCAAGCTTGTGATATCTTTGTGGTCCTTTCCACCTTCAATTATGTCCTTGTGAGCATAAACACCATCATAAACCTTGAGCGTCAGTGTCAAATAGGATGGGCCACGAGAACTTGGACGAATAACACTTTCACCGGGCTCCTTGTCCGCTAAAAACTGCATGAAACATTAAAAAACGGGGATTAACCATCGGCAGAGAACTTAAATACAATACAATTGCGTAACAAGAACTAATAGCTCTGTCCAAAGAGAATGTCATATTCCAATAAGTTGTGCTTCACCAAATCCTTGCTGAGAAGGAATGTCTTGGCAAGCCAAAAAATTTCCCAAGAATACCATATTTTTCACTTCCCAAATTGTCAAGGGATATGATATCCAAATTTGTTTCAAAATACTGAAGAAAGTTTCCTTTACAAAAAACAAGAAAACCCTTCAACCCCCATTCACAAGAATCAGCTGGGATGTTCCCACTCCACTTCTCCCATCATAACCACCATATCCACCACAACCACAGCCATCACCACTAGTACTCAGCAGCCACTAGCCAATGTCATTCGAGGATGAGGCTCCCACCATCAAAATCACTTGAAGATGGAGGGTAAGGAGAGGAGGTAATGACCACAAGTGTGTGGTAGAGAAAAGAGTGAGACTGGGATTCAAAACATATTCACCATGATTTCCCATATTTTTCATTTTCTGAAGATCACTTTAGAAAAAGGTTTCAATAACGCACCAATTGAAGTGCACGCCATATTTCTAGTGATACCCTAACATAGAAAGAAAATATCATTCACTTAGGAGCTCAATGCATCATTCAGGACCTAAAGGAAATTGATATCCATAAAATACAGAAACGACCTCGCAGTTCCACTATCCCCCACATCAGTTGTCAGAGTCAAGAATCTGTAAACCACGTGACATATAGATGATCTAAATATATACTAGATTTATAAAGCTTGAGCTGACTTCTAACAACTCTGAAACTACTCAACAGGTAATACAAAAGTTATCGGTTATACACCCAAATCCAACCCCCCCCCCCCCCCTCCCACCCCAAGAGAAAGGGAAAGAAAGGCACTGGTCAAGCCATGTCATAGGAATTTGACACATACCTCCATCGCTTCATCAGCTGTTATATTCTGGAAACGGGGATGAACAATCATCCTTGGCTTGAAATGCTTTTTTGCAAGCTCCTTCTCTCTGCGAGCCTTGTCTTGATCACTCGGCAAGCTGCTCCTGTCCTCATGGTAGTATGGGTCCAAGTTCTCTGCATTCTGCTGACTAGAATTCCTCATATCATTTTCCCTACAAGTCAAGAACACCTGGTATCTGTTCTTCTGAATTGATTTAACCTTACAGGTAAGAATATCCCCTTCATGCAACTTCTCAGTCAAATCAGAATCCCTCCAATCATCTGAATAGTCCTCCCTTGTAAGCATGCCAGTTATTCCTGATTCCAGGCCACAGATTGCTCTTTGAGCTTGCACTCTACGAACTGTGGCTTGGACAGTTCGTCCTTCTCCAAGGGTGTCATCAGTCTCTCCAGATATCATAAAGAATTCTTCATCTTGGTTGGGTTCTTCATATGCTTTACGCCAATCTTGGAAGCCCTGAATCAACTCCAATTTTATTGCATGCAAGGTCTCTGTCTTAGAGACACGGTCTGTGTCCTTAGCATATGCATCAACATTGAAAGATTTTAACGCACTTGGTCTGTCTCTAAGGTTCTCAATTGCCATCTCAATTGCATCATCTTCATCCAAATTATCATCCCCAACAATTTCTCTATATATGTCTTTGGCCATTTCCTGTGCTAGAGCATAAGACTCTGGATGTATTCTCGTATCGTCCAAGACATCAACGAACTGGCTGGTGTTAACAGCCAAACCACTACGCCGAATACGCAGGAAACCAGCAGCACTAATGAATACCTTCCTCCCAAGTCCATGTGTAGTCAACAAGTCCTTCCGTGTGAAAATTGTCCCCGCTCTGACCAGTGACCTCTGTAAAGATGCTGCTTTCCTGGGCCCGAGGCCAGAAATAAACTGCAATGGGGCAAATAACCATTCATGATTGGCAGCCAAATTGAGATCAAGACCCACCTGGTTACTGACATCAACCATGATCTGTTCCACCATCCCATATTTCTCATCTGCATTAAGAAAACTTTCCAAATCACAGAGTTTCCAAGACAAAATCTCCCTTCCTGGCCCACAAAGTGCAGCAGCCATTGCTAGAGGGTTTTGAAGGTACCGTCCAAGAGCAACAGCTCGTTTCACGATGCCTGAGTGCAAAACAGAAACCACATTCAACTACTGAAGAATAGCAAGCATTAGATCACAGCAACAAAAGCCCAGTCAACTTACCTCGCTGCCCAGGGATCTGGTCAGATGAAATACGAGAATTTTCATACAAGCGAGGCAAAGATTCATCCCCATAAAACACGCTCAATCCATCCATCTCATGACCCACATCTCTAGGATTTTCTTCAACCATCTTGAAGACAATCTAAAACAAACATGGACATTATTTTATTACAAAGCAAGTACAAAGATCAGTCTCTCCCAAGGCAAAACTCAAAAAACTCCAACAATAACAAATTTGTATTACAAGTNCCAAAAAAAAAAAAAAAAGTTCAATTTATTAGGCCAATAAGTCGACAACATCATATTCAAAACGTAAAACTAACAACAAAAAGACAAAAGAAGCTTGGTAACAATTTAAACAAGAAAGAAAAAAAAGATTGCATCCAATGATCAGCTCTAACAATAACGCCATTATTTTGTTCATTAAACAAGCAGACATTTCAAGCAACCATGTGCTTGACACTGTTCTGTTCTAGAACATAGCAATTAACAGTCATCTTCAACAAAAGAGGGAATTGTCAACTACTCTAGAAAATTATGAGTATGAATCTTACCTATTGAATTCTTAGTTTTAAGAGGCGCGAGGCGCGAGGCAAAGGCGCACGCCTCACGTACGCAAAGCGCACATTTTATATTATTATAATCCTAAAAATTTATAACAATTTATACATAATTTTTTCTACTTAAAACACATATTCAAATATATATTATAGTTTTTCTAACATATTTAAAAGGGGAATTCCAATTGGTGCCCCTGTGTAATTGACTTTTCCAACTGGTGCCCAAAGTTTTTTCTCAAATTCAAATGGTACCCTCGAACTTGGCACTTGTCCAATCCGTGACATTATTTATGGTTTTCCGTCAGTATTTTACGTTAGTAGGGTCATGTCACTGTAATGTGAAACTAAATTTAATGCTTATAAAAAATTCAACACCTAAATTTGCCTCCAATATGAATTTTTTGACTTTTCAAATTTTAAAATTTGTCATTAAATTGAGCATAAAAGCTGTTTTTGGAGGCAAATCTAAAGGGTGGATATTTTTAAACATGAAATTTAAACTCGCATTACACTCACGTGACCCCAACTAACGAAAAATTTAGATGGTAAACCATAAATAAGGTCACAGGTTGGATTTCGAGGGTACCATTTGAATTTCCAAAAAAACTTTGGTCACCAATTGAAAATGTCAATAGAGAGGGGCACCAAATGGAATTTCCCTATTTAATATATGACAAATTCTTGTGTACAACCGTCTAATCGTTAGACGACCGAATATAATGGTGACTTTTTGTAATTTATGGGTTATTTTTAGCCAACTAGGGGCTACTTTTTATATCTTATAGTAACTTTATAAAATTACCTAAGTCATAAAAATGTAAG
>BSSO01003411.1:0-13641 GCA_030267885.1 Mesembryanthemum crystallinum | reverse complement strand
TTTTTTTTTTTTTTTTTTTTTTTTTTTTTTTTTTTTTTGGAGGGAGAAGGGGGCGAAGAGCCGAAGATACGTACAGCCATTGGGATCTAACATTTGATGAAGCGGATGTACATGCACCAATATTGACACATTTTCATACTAGTTATTGGTTGCATGCAATAGATTATTAGCTTTATAAATAAATGGGTAAAAGTTGAAAGCTTAGTTGGTATGCCACCCTTATCTAAACTTGAGGTTCTAGTCTAATTTTAACAATTTTTAAAATTAATGGGGTATTAATTTATGCTACAATCTTTTCCAAAAAAAAAAAAGATAGAGAGGGAATAGAAAATGGTATTATGAAAGTCACTTATATTCTAGTATTTTTTTTTTAATTACATTTCCACGTAAAAAAAAAAAGGTAAAATTCTAGCAAATAATATATGGGTTTTTTTGGGTGGTTAATAGCAGTTGTTTGGGAGATGAGGGGGAGGGATGGGTGAGGGTAAATTTGGAAATCACAATTTGAACACCAAAGGTCAGGTATTCCCTTATTAAGAGTTATAGATTAACTGTATACAAATGAAGCAGATGTACATGCACCAATATTGACATATTTCATATTAGGGGATGTTCTCTTCATGTGATATTTGTTGATATTTATTGTTGATTATTTATTTTTGTTGATTTTTATTGATTTTACTGATTTTTGTTGATTCGTTAGATTCGGCAGAGAGCAACTTTGCTGATTTTTGTTGATTTTTGTTGATTTTAAAATCAATACAAATCACATGAAAAGAACATAGCCTAAATGTATGTTAAAAAAAAAAATAATGAGCATTATATTTCCTTAACCCCAAATTATACATGAACCAATCACATTTAGAAAGAAAAAATAATTATGAACCAAAATATTTTCCTCATAGTCACCTGAATTTGATCATACGACATATCAAATCAAATAATGGATGTGCATGCGTGTATAATACCAACTTCAACTATAAAAATTGAAATTACAGAGTTAGTGAGTTAAATATTCTCCACTAAAAATTCTAGCTAGTGTCATCCTAATAAATAAAGTCCTTAATAACCATGAAGAATTCTCCACTTTTGGCTATCTTTCTGGTGCTAATTCTTACCACATCTCTTGGTGAGTTTTACTTCTTTACAATAGTTTAATTTCTTCTTAGATTACATCATTTTATATTAGTTCCATAATATCTTTTTCATCTATATTTTACGTGTTCAATTTCAAATTAACTTAAGATGAAAGTCATTAGAAATACTTTTCCAACATATGGTCGAATAAATATATAACTGATGTGATTATTAGATGGAGGTAATAAAAATTGTATACACCTCATTGTCTTTATATAACCTGATTTTTAATGAATATAAGCGGTCTAAGTTTATGGTTTAATTTGACTCTCTGTTTATAAAATACGGAGTACTTTGTTTATGATATATACATCAATGTTGTTTAGGGAGTAATTTAAATGTATCTTATTATGTAGGTACATCACAAGAAGTACATTTAGATTATGCACCGGCGAAACCCTCACCAGGACAACACAATAATTTCAATGCTCAACAGAGATGTGTTTGGACACCCAACTGCAAGAGCACATGCAAATTCAGCTTCCCTTGTGCAAAATCAGAGTGCAATAGAGCTGGCCCTGGGTTGTTCTCTTGCTGCTGCAAAGAATAGATTTATACACTATGGCTATAGACCATTTCTTCACTGTTTAAGTTGTGTTTTTCTTAATGAATAACATGAGATAATTTGGTTTAATTCTCTTAATTAGGTTGATTTATTTTACAATTATATTGTATTTGTTTACTAGTACATCCTTTTCATAATAAAAGGTCTATAGGTTTTTTCACAGTCTTGGATGCTGTATTTTGACATTTAATATTTATTTTTGATGATAATGTTAATGATTTTATTGTCAATGAAGTGAACATAACAATAAATCTGACAAAGACCGCCTCAATATAACGTGGTCGGATATAGGCCGAACTTGATTAATAATATATTTTTAAGGATTTTTTGTGAAACACTACCTTTTATCATGCCCACTTTGTGAATAACTATCTTTTAAAAAAGAATTTGCGTACAACTACCTTTTAAGATCGCTTTTCTTGTAAAATGATACTTTCGGCTGGATTTCGGCGAAACATTTAGTGAAATCCCGAAAATACCCTCATTTGAGCCACCTAACCCTCACCCATCTTTCCTCCGAGCTTTATTTCGGAAAGAAAATGGAATATTAGAGTAAAAGATGTAGAATCGAGAATAAGTTGAGAGAGGATAGAGAAGAGGAAGAGGAAGAAACAAGAAAAGGGTGAGCGTTTAAGTACCTTATATGACAGGGCATAGGGGTATTTTCGAGATGTCATTCAAAATTTGGCCGGATTCCGACTAAAGGTATCATTGCACAAGAAAATCCATCTTAAAAGGTACTCCCTCCGTTTTACAAACAAGGTGACGCTTGAATTTCCACAACTCACATATCTTTAAAGAACAAAGGGAGTAGTTGTTTGCAAATAAAAATAATATTAAAAGGTATTACTCGCAAAATGGACATGATAAAAGGTAGTGTTTAAAAAAAAAAAAAAAAAAAAAACTAATTTTAACCCTTGGTCCAAGCTTACTAACGGGCTTGGACCGAGCTAACAAACTAGACCTTTATAAATTCACCAAAATCAATAAAACCATTAATGATGAGCCTAAGTAAAGCCCAGCTCACAGTCACAAGTTTCAGAAAGCAGAACAATCTTCGTCTTCAACCTCAAGCTCAGCTTCCATAGCTAGCTAAGAGAGAGAAACAAAAAGAGCAGAACAAATTCTCTAACAGCCAATGCTAATACACTCAACACGACGTCGTTTTACTCCCCTAACTCAAACAATCATCTCATCTCTCTCCTACTCCTTCAACTCCTCCTCCTCTCTCTCCTCTTCCGCCATTGACGACGACCCACCTTTCTCTCTCATCCCCAAACCCCAATACAAACAAAACCCAGTTTCCCAAAATCCCCAAAATGCCCACAAATCCCCGTTAAAATCTGATTTGCCCTTTGATTTTCGCTATTCGTACTCAGAATCCGACCCGGCACTCGAGCCTATCGGGTTCCGCGAACCGAAACGGTTCTCCCCGTTCGGGCCGGGCCGGCTCGACCGGAAATGGACCGGGACTTGTGCGGTTGTGGGCGAAGGAAAAGACAGAGAGAGGTGGGAGGAGGAGAGAGAGAGGGTTTTGGGTGAGCCGCTATCAGATGATGAGGTTGCTGAGCTTGTCGAGAAGTATCGGCACAGTGATTGTGGTCGCCAGATTAATATTGGTAACGGATTTTCTATTGGTTGTGATTGTTTTGTTGTTGATCTTTGTTGTTAATTTTATTGTATGGAAATAGTTTATTGTTTGTGATTAATTTTTGTTGTTGATTGCTGTAGGTTTTGTAGGCATTGTAATTTAGCTGATTTGATTGTTGGGTTTGTTTGTCATAATTTAAAGACTGTCATTTTGGATTGGCTTATTGTATGGGAAATAGTTTGTAATTTGAACATTATGTTTGGGATTCTAATGGGAGTTTTAGATATTGGAACTTGGAAGTTTGTTGGTTTGTTTCTTGTGTTTTGGGCTGCATAGTTTTCTTAATTGGTGGCATAACATAACACAGGTTTCATTAGTATATAGGTAAAAGATTTTCTCTTGTTGTTTGTAATCGTTTTTGGTTGATTTTCGTTGTGGATTGCAGTAGGTTTTGTGGGGATATTTTAATATAGCTGATTTGATTGTTGGGTTTGGTGTTCATGATTTACAGACTGTGAATTTGGATGGGTTTATTGTATTGTTTGAACATTATGTTTGAGTTTGAAATGTGAGTATGAGATATTGGAAGTTTGTTCTTTTATTACTTTGTGTATTGGGCTGTTTACTTTTCATATAATTTGGTGGCACAACACAGGGTTCAGAAGTTGGGTCATACTAGTATCAGATTTGCTAAGATTTGAGGTCACATGCATCTTGACCGCCCTAGGCCGTTCCAATGGGTTAGATTTTGTTATTTTGACATCATGTATTTCAATTAGCCCTATGTTTGATGGACTGGGTATGGTCTGAGTAAATTCTCGCCCAGTTTCTTGTTTAGAATTCTTGTTCGAGCAAGATATATGTAAACTGCCCTCATGATCAACTATATGTAATCAGAATTTCTATAGCCTAATCACAAAGTTCAGAGCAGGCATAAGGATGAAATTGTCAAATTTTGCTCTTGCATGGGATTTTGTATATGGTCTGGTTTCAGACTTGCTAGCATTAAGATTACATACATCTTGACCACCCTAGGCTGTGTCAGTGTGATGGTGGTGTTGTTGTTTAGTACTTAGTTTTTATTGTTTTGGCAATTGGCATCATAAATGTGATCAAGTATTACTTGATAAACAAAGAAGAATTATTGGTCTGAGTAGTGGAAAAGACTTCTCAAATAGCCCTATGATTGGTGGACTAGCTATGGTCTCAGTTATTTAGAATTTTGCTACTTTACATCTTCAAGCAGGATATATGTAAACCATCCTCATGATCAAGTATACATAATCAGAATTCCAATTATCTATTCACAAAGTTCACAGCATAGATAAGGATGAAACTGTCAATATGGGCCCTTAAATAAGGATTTTGTTTATGGTCTGTTTTGTTTGATCAAGGTTGCTTTGACACTGACAAGTGACAAGGACACAGACATGGACAAGACAAGGGAATGAGGAAGCTTCCTGAAATTGTTTTCATGTGTCCAAAGAAAGTGCCTTGTATCGTAGCTTTTGAGAATGAGTTAAATTTAGCATGGTATTTGTGTCATCTGCCCTGAGCCCATTGTTGTTGCATCTTGAATGCTTTTAACATTGGAATCTCCTTTCAGCCGCCAATAGCATATCCCCTCCCGCTACCTTTCCCCAAAGTGTAAAAAACTAGTACCTCATATTTTTCATATTTTGTTTTTGCCTTTAAAATCTTTCTTCTTCTTGGACTAGGGAGGGAAGGAGTTACCCATAACATGATAGATGACATCCACAATCATTGGCGGAGGGCTGATGCTGTGAGGTTCAAATGCTTGGGAATACCAACTCTTGATATGGACAATGTGTGCTTCCACCTTGAGGTATTGAGCTAATGTCATCTATATCTTCTTCAACCTTTTCTCCATTTAGATCCTCACATATTTGTGATTGTACTCATGCATAATTCACTTCTGTAGGACAAATCAGGCGGGAAAGTAATCTACCGCCACATTAACATTGTACTTCTGTTTCGGGGTAGGAACTACGACCCAAAAAATAGACCAGTTATTCCTTTAATGCTTTGGAAACCCCGTGCTCCAGTATATCCAAAGCTTGTCAAGAATGTTGCCGATGGCTTGACTTTGGAAGAAACGAAAGAATTGAGAAACCGGGGACTGAATTCTATCTCTCTTATGAAACTCTGTAAGTTTGTTTTATTCATTCATATGATAGATTCAATGAGATATCAACATAATTCCATGATCCAGTGTTTTCTATGATAACCATCTAAATTTTTGCATTCTGTCATCCTTAGCGAGGAATGGTGTGTATGTAAATGTTGTTCAGAGGGTTCGTGAGGCCTTCGAGACTGAAGAGGTGGTAAGACTGGATTGTTCATATGTGGGAGGCAGCAATTGCAAAAGGATTGGCGTAAAGCTAAGGGTATTTGTTTTTACCTAGGTTTGTTTATGATTTTTCTATTTGTTTTCTCTCTGTTTTGTTTCTGAACAATGTTCAATGAATGCAGGATTTGGTTCCTTGTGTCCCTATCTTGTTTAAGGATGAGCAAATAATCCTTTGGAGGGGAAAGAGAGATCAAGAGTGTCAACCTAGCCACTTAGATGAACATGCAAATGAGTAGCTGCTTTTGACCTCTGAACAGTGGTGCTTCATTTCGGAACCCATCACAGATCAGGCTGGTCTGGTTTTAGCTGAGTATACTCATCAGCCTTCATGACAAACTTGATTTTATATGGTTCAATCGAGAAATATCTGATTTCTTGATGCTGCTGCTGTCATGAAGATTGAAGCTGGCCTATGAGCGTCGAGATTGGGTCAATCGCCTCCAGCAGTTCTTGTTACTCGAGAATCTTCAATGATGATGATAATTATGATGATGATGAGATGAAGTAGAAGATATACTGGCAGAAGAAGATTTGAGTGTTGAGTCGTTTCTGCCTTCAAAATGAGTTTATCCGAGTCAAATAGCAACTTTCGGCAACATAGAAGTTGCATTTCTGAATATTGTTCAACTGTTGTCATTGACATTTTCTAAAGCAGCCTGGCTAGTATTGCGCCAAGGACTTGAACACAAGCTTCATTCTTTCTAGTCAATGGTGGAACACTACCAGCATAGGTTTCAACCCATCCGTACAAGTTACAACAGCCCGTTACATGTCGCAGCATTGCTTACACACTGTACTACTACTGTTTCATCACCATCAAAAGCTGAACGTTGTGCCGAGTCCAACTTCGATCACTTCCTTTTTTTAAACCCTCTTGAAACGGCAATAGTACGCCGCAGCATTGCAGAACACGAAAACCAAGCCATAGTTGTCATCAGGCAAAGAGAGGGAACAAGTAGTTATGGTAAACTCATGCTCTTGACCGAAGTTATTCTTGAATAAATCACGAGAACAATAAAGGACACAACATGTACTTTTACGTAGAAACCAAAGAAATGGGAGAAATACCACGAGATTGATGGCATGTTCCAAACGTATTACTATTTCATACCAGTAAACATAAACACATTTATGAGATGACTAGAAGAAATCCTAGACTCTCACCATCTATCTCAACTCCATATCATCATATGTTTCTTCTACAAAACCTATTTTACGCAACGATGATTTGGACAAACCCCAATCTCACCCATAAGGTTACATACACCTGAGAACCCCAACTTTTTAGCTCTTTTGACAAGCTCTCAAGCTATGTTACACCATCCTCACACTTGGTGACTTTAGGAAACCATCCCGAAACTCCATACCTTATATGAACATAAGATATTGCTTTAAATGCAGCATCAATAGGAAGATTGCAAGAATAATAATGGAAGGTTACAATAGTTAACACGCACTTAAGACGCGTAGATGAACCATCTTAAACTGAAAAAAGCATCATAAGGGAAACATAAAACCAATGCATCAAATAAGGAGATACACAAGCAATATCTCAGGAGTTACAAAGAGACAAAGAGTCACTAGCCATGCACAACAAGTTGCCCGACCATGCAACATTCCTTGCAACCCAAATCTTCTTTCTTTCACCATCTTAACAATCTCCTCACTCAACACAAATAATAGATGTGCATGCTTGCATATAATTACAAAAAATATATTTTTAATATATTTTCAAAAACAAACTATTAGATTTTTACTTGCTAGTATCTCATTATAAAATTAATAGTTATGTTTGACTTTTGATACTCTCTCCAGTTCACAATATAAGGTTCACATGATTTTGCACGTAGTTTATTTGTGGTGTAGAATAATTTGGTGAGAAAAATATGGGGTAGAGAATGAACCATAAGGAATTATAATGATATCCTAAAATAGAAAGGTAGACAGTCACTATGGGACAGATAAACTATCAATTCTAACCCACAATTCTCGTTCAATTCAGTTCAGTCCGGTCCAATCCAACTACTTTTGCAAATTACTTTTTCTCCCATCCATCTCTTGTATGGAAACTCGTAATGCCTTACTCCTTCACTTCTAAAGGATAATCATCATTTTATAAGAGTAAATAATTGGATGACTTTCGATTCCATGGCCACCCTTGAAGCACTCAAAGACGACCTGAAGCCGTGGAACCCGAATTACTTTATCTTTCTACAGTGTCGCGCCCTCCTTGTCAACCCCTCATGGGAAGTTTGCATCAACCATTGCTATAGAGAAGCCAACTTTGCGGCTGATTGGTTAGCTAATCATAGTTTCGACAATAACGATCAATGTATTGTTTTCAATGCCCCTCCTCAGGGTCTATTCCATATCTTGTATGAGGATCTTATGGGCGTGGCTCGTCCTCGCTCCATTATTAAAAATGAATAAACTTAGGGCAATGTCCTCCTTTGCACCAAAAAAGTAAATAAAATAATGGGATGACTTTTCCACCTTGAAGGGGTGACTTTAGTCTAACTCCTTCAACCGGAGGGAACATACTTTATCTTGATTCCTGAATCCTGGATTGGATTTGGCGTCAATCAATTTGTTGGTCTGCCTTTTGACTCTCTGGTCCCAATCTAAAGAGTAAAGAAGATATATTTGGTGATTTATTCCCATAAAGGGTAAAGACAAATTAACCCTGAAGCAATCAAACCCACCTTGTGGACCAAAAATGGTGGTTTTGGTTTCAGAGAAAACAATGGCTCTTCAACTTCATGCCCTAACGCTTCAATGGTTCAAAGTAACAGTAATAGTTTTAGGGTTAATCTCTGCTTCTACAGCTACTGATTATGTTCGCCCAAAACCTCGCCAGCTCCTTCACTTTCCATGGCACAATCGTGGCTCCTCTGAACCCCAACAGGTAAGTTTCTTAGAACCCTCAAATTTTAATGGGTTTTATTGAATTCTCATGTTTTCTTTTTTTTATGGGTTTGTTTTGCTGATGAAAATTTTGTTTCTTTTTGATGTGATGGGTATTCATTAGGGTTTGTACTTACTTATTTTCGTTATTCTTGGTGGGATTTTGCTGGGATGCTTTGTTTGTCTTGAATTTGTTTCTTTTTTTATCAGATGATGGTTGTGTGTAGAGATTTCTAGTTTGAGAAAGGGATCTGTGCATCTGGGCACCAATTGTTCAAAGTATGTAAACTTTAGTGACAAATTGAGTAACAAGATAGGTTGAAGTTGTGTAGCTTTCTTCTTCTTAAAACATAGAAGTTAGGCATTAAATGATTCAACCAAATTGTCATTAGCTCCTTTGGTGTTTGCTTGGTACTTTGGTTGTTGGGAGTGAGTGATATCTGAATGCTGGAACAAAATGAATGCTATCGTTTGGGGAAAATGACATGTATAATGAGAGATTAGATTAGATGTACTTGCATCTATTGCGGGATGGACAAAGTATGTAAAGAGTATTCTGCTTGTGCATATTGCTGCAGTGACTTCGTTATTCATGCTGTTACTCTGCAAGTTTGTCTCCAGTTCTTAATTTCTTTCCTATATAGTGGGATCATTTTGTTTGCACTTGTTTGGGTATTATTTTGTGTGATTTTGACATTTTGTTGACAAAACTTGGAGCTGTGCGATTTAGGTTGTACTTATCCTGTTCATCACTGCTTGTAATTCTGTCTCTGATGAGCTTATAAGCTCTTGTTCATGTTATATGTATGTGCTCTAGAAGTTAAGTCCTATGTTTTGTCTTTTTTCTTTTTCCTCGGGAGGTTTCAATTAGAGCTTCAATGTTGCTTTGGGTACTCGTTTGGAGGGATGAAATGATCTCTAATTACAACTAACTGCAAGAGTGCATGAATGTTCTTGGGGTCCTTAAACTACACGAATGTGCTTGGTCAAACCTATTACTCGTAATGTAAGAGTGCATGGCAGCATCTGTGCTGTTTACGTAAATATAGTATTGCATGCTCAATGGGTTACTTTTGTCACTAAACAACAAAATAGTTTAAATGAATAAATAATATCTGACTCAGGATTGATGATGCCTAAGTGTCTTGGTGAAGCTTGTCTGTTAAAAGACTGGTGTTGTCTTTTGCAGGTACATGTCTCTTTGGCAGGGGAGAACCACATGCGAGTCTCATGGGTTACAGATGATCCATCTGCTCCTTCGGTTGTTGACTATGGAACATCACCAGGAGACTATACCTCTACGGCTCAAGGAGAGAGCACCTCATA
Organism: Mesembryanthemum crystallinum; assembly: GCA_030267885.1. Classification (NCBI taxonomy): domain Eukaryota; kingdom Viridiplantae; phylum Streptophyta; class Magnoliopsida; order Caryophyllales; family Aizoaceae; genus Mesembryanthemum; species Mesembryanthemum crystallinum. Next base: position 3,747 of record BSSO01003411.1, on the reverse strand, counting down.
CACATATATGCTATATAGTTCGGGAAAGATACATCACACTGTCATTGGACCACTGAACCCGGGTACTGTATACTTCTATCGTTGTGGAGGTGAAGCTCCAGAATTCAGGCTGAGAACTCCTCCAGCTCAATTGCCCGTTACTTTTGCTGTTGCTGGTGACTTAGGTCAAACAGGCTGGACAAAGTCAACTTTGGATCACATAGACCAATGCAAGTATGATGCTCATCTGCTTCCTGGGGATCTTTCCTATGCTGATTACTTTCAGCGAAGGTGGGATACGTTTGGTGAACTTGTGCAACCACTTGCAAGTTCAAGGGCTTGGATGGTAACACAAGGAAACCATGAAAAGGAAAGCATCCCTTTATTGAAAGATGGGTTTCAATCATATAATGCACGATGGAAAATGCCGTTTGAGGAGAGTGGATCAAGTTCCAATCTTTATTATTCTTTTGAGGTTGCAGGGGTGCATATTCTCATGCTTGGTTCATATGCAGATTATGATGAATACTCTGACCAATATAATTGGCTGAAGGTTAGTCATGTTGCTCAGTGTCTATCATCTCATTGGAGTGTTGTGGTATTTCTAGTTGCTTGAAATTCACTTCTTTTATGTATTAGTGCAGAGTCTTCCTGGTCACTACTCTTCTTGTAAATGTGTCTTTTCTGATATAGACAATGCATCCAATGAGTCAATCACTAATCTTTCCACCCCACTCCTGTCCTTTTCACTTCTGATTGTCAGTGTTGTTAGTTAATAAATTGGGCTGAGCTGATATAATTTTTCTTTATACTACAAGTTCACTGAAAAACAATTATCAGAAAATAATATAGGATTGCCCAAATTACTCAAGAGTGGGTATTGATGGCAATTTAGTCCGACTCTATCCAGTAGAAAAAGTTCCATTCAGAATCCTATTAAAAGTTCGAAGGGATCCTAAGTAGGATCCAAGTCCAATTAGTGTCAGCACCTCATCAATCAAAAAGAATTAAAAGTAAAATTAGGTGATTAATTTTGCATTATAGCAAAACCACATAATTATAGTTAAATTAAGAAAATTGTCAGAAACCACCTTCTAAAAGTTGGTTTTCTTTATGCAGCCACCTAATAGTTATTTTTTTAAACAAAACCACCTTGTTTTACAATCCGATCAACCCGCGCCACCTTAGGCTCTTTTCCGGTCAAAAAACATGAAATGACCTTTTTACCCTCACATATATCACTTAAGCTTAATTAAACTCCCTTAATCCGCTAAAAGAAAGTTGAAATTAGTCCAAACTCGAGTCCAAGTCCGATAATAAAGGTGCGGTTCCAAATAGAGGTGGGTCGGATTTGGACCCTAATAGATACGACCTGTTGCCATCATTAGGGTGGGATGCCTTTGACAACTTGTAACTGTGCTGCTATTGACTTTCTTTTGTGGTGTATTCTTGATGATGTGTAATGCAATTATTTGGTTTCTCTCTGCGTACTTGTTGTCAATTCCTCAGTCGGAGTTTCTGTTCACTGATATGAGCTTTGGAGTACTTTGTCCTCTTTCATATTTTCAAGCCTTTGAAGCAGTAATTCATACTCTCTTCGTTATTATTCTGGACTTACCTTTCCTGAAGGCACACTTGAAGTTTAGGATATGTAATTGTTATACTATATCACTGCACAACCCTATGTATGATCTGTTGTTTTCCTGGATGCCAAGGGAGACAACTTCACATTGCTAGGAGCTACTTTCCAAGAGCTAGTGGTCAAGAGGTTTGACTATTTGAAGTTAAGACATATATGGCATTAAATGGAGAAGACCACTCTGTGGATAAGTTGGTGATATCTATAGTTTAGGAAGGGAAAAACTTTTGATGTGATTGTTTGTTCATTGACCAATATGACTGTTGCTTAGAGATGCTGAATCTTGTCTACTAGTTCAGACTTTTAACTGTATCTCTAAAATAATTTCTCTCCATGCTCGAATTATAGGCTGATCTTAATAAGGTAGACAGGAAGAGAACACCTTGGTTACTAGCTTTATTCCATGTCCCTTGGTACAATAGCAACAAGGCTCACCAAGGTGAAGGAGATGGGATGATGGCAGCTATGGAACCATTGCTTCATGCTGCTGGTGTGGACATTGTGCTTGCTGGACATGTTCATGCTTATGAACGCTCGGTATGCAAATTGTGCTTGTTTATCTTACTATATGTCCGTGAAAATGTTTTTTGTGATTCTCTGGGTAACAGTTTCTCTGCTAGTTCCCCAGACCTTGCTAGGCAAGGAGTCTACTGGGTTATTGTATCTTACTGTCTTCCATATGGAACTTTAAATTAATGTTGGTTGTATTGCTGACAGACACGAGTGTACAATGGAAAATCTGATCCTTGTGGTGCTATCCATATAACTATTGGTGACGGAGGAAACAGTGAGGGTTTAGCGCGTAGGTACGTACTCCTGAACTTCCTGAATTAGTAGCTTGGGCAAATTGTTTGTGCATATACGTGCTTACGTTCCACGGATACAAAAATGGGATAAGGAAACATAAAAACGGGGAAATGCAAATTTTTATGCTTGTTATCCTTTAAGTCATGTAAAATGGTGTCATGTACGGTTTTCGACACGTGTCGGACATAGACATGAACAGTACACGCCACCCTCCCAAGAGTGTGTGCATTACGGAATCTTTCTTGCTAATACTTCTACCATTCTCATGGGTGGGATGTCCCTGCTCATCACTGTGTAAATTTGTAATGTAAAACCTTCCTATGGGCTTGTAGGTATAAAGATCCGCATCCTGAGTGGTCGATGTTCCGTGAAGCAAGCTTTGGTCACGGAGAACTAAGGATAGTGAACTCATCTCATGCCTTCTGGAGCTGGCACAGGAACGATGACGATGAGCCAGTAAGATCTGATGAGGTCTGGATTACGTCTTTAGCAAGTTCAGAGTGTCTTGCAGAAAGGGCACATGAATCCAGAAAGTTACTCGTGGAACTATGATTGTTTATCTGTTTTCCACATAGCTATAATCAAATGGCAGTGATCAATTTGTATAGATATTGTCACTGAATCTTGGAGTTTGTACTTTTTGTCAGATGGCCATATAAACTGCTTTATTATCCCTGACAGTGTAGATCCTGGCTGCATTTCTGATGGTCTGAAGAGATGCTGCATCTTACAGATGTAGCAGCTTTTGCATCGAAAGCAGGAGTATATAGTACTAATATGTTTGTAACAGTATATAACTAGTCTCAAACATAATCAATATAGTACAGTATTTTGATATATCTTGCCTTCTGTTTCATAGCGTATTTTTCCTCTTATTTGTAGCTGACAGTCTTGTTCTTGACTCATGATGTGCAAATGTACTTTACATACATTACCATCACTCCGAAGGTGGATTAGCCATTGTTGAGTTAGGTTCACTTGTGTCAAGATTCGTCTCTAATCAAGGCTTGAGAAGCAGGGGTGAGCAGGGGGTGTATTCCGCACAGCCCAGAAACCAATCGGATCCACTGCAATGACACAGACCGGTTGGACCATCCTTGCCCATAAAACAAAAAATTGTTGGCTGTTTAATTTTTGGAAAAATTTCAAAAAGGGTGCCCGAGGTTTGGTGTAATATTAAAAAGGGTGTCTGACGTTTGCATATTCCCATTTAGGGTACCTAAACTTTTGAGTTCATTTTCATTTAGAGTCCAATGACCTGACGGCATTAAATTTTCAGTTAAATTAGTGACGTGTCCGAAGCCGTAAGTGTAAAATATATT
>BSSO01003410.1:0-16566 GCA_030267885.1 Mesembryanthemum crystallinum | reverse complement strand
TAAGATGAATCTAAAAAACATATTTTTACTTTATACATTATTATATTTTTTCACAAAATAGTGGTCAAAGTTCGTAAACTTTGACCTCTAAAGTCAAAATGTCTAAGTTATTTGAGGACGGAGGGAGTAGTACATTAGAGTTATTGAACAATTGCTGTTCAATGTATTACCATTTCTATTGTGCAAACATTCAAGTAAAGATCTACCCTTCAGATGATTATGATCTAGACTCATTCTGTAGGCAAGAATTTCACCAAATAAATGCACCATGCTGTCAATAATATTTCAAGTTTACTCTACTACATACAACGACAAAACTAATAACCCCATGAGCACTTCATTTTGCTTTATTATTCCTTTTAAACAGAAAAGATTTTGAAAGGTAGATGTACAAACTTACAGCCAGGGGTGAACCGAGCTGCACAACACCGTGTGGAGTAACCGGAATGACAGCAATTGTCTGCAAGGCACATATATAGAGTGTTGAACAAAAGCACAAACAACAGTACAACAATCAATAGAACCAAACACAGAAGAAGATTGGTGGCTTACTTGCATGCCAGCAGAGAATTGGAGATGAATCTCGTTAAGAACCTAATACACACATGAGGATTCAAGTTAGATAAAGCTCAAAAGCAACTCATAGTTTCAATCCTTTCCTCTCCGTTACAGTTTTATTTCATCAAAGAGTAAACACCCAGACAGACTTTGGACGTCTCAACATAACACATATTTTCACATAAGCACATCTCCTAGAAGGCTAGAGTCCCATCATCAACCAGTTTTGTGTAACGAAAACTCAATATCGTAACACAAAGCTGAAATTTCAGCATGTACCTCAGCTGGATAAGCATTTTCATTGTAGTTCCCTGACACAATCCACTGATAAGTCCCTGTAAATGCAGTGCGACCAACCAACCTGGGCATATCAATGATCAAAATATTAAAAGAAACAAAATGCCCCGTCCTCAAACAAATGAAAAACAGAACCAATTACCCGTTCGTGACCTAAACTTCATTCGTTAAAAATGAAGTAAAACCAAGAAAAGCAGAAAATAAAGCCAGCCATACCCTTCTCCCACCATATTAACATGGTTAGTCATCATCATCTTATCCATAAGCAATTGAACTTGGTCCCCCATTTGTGCCTCTTTGTGGTATCCTTCCTGTTTCTGCAAAGCTAATCCCTGGTTTCCCATAGTGGAATTGTGGGGGGCATTTGAACATGGCAGGGTTCCATGATAGCATTCTTCCCATATCAACAGCCTATTAATTAAAATAAGCACGTACTCGTATTAGCTTAACAAAAGAATCCCAACTGATAAATTACAGTACTAAACTTAAATACAAGACAAAAAAAAAAGTTCAAAAAAGAGAAGAGATCTGTAATAGACTGATAAAAATGGAGACTGAAGGCATATAAACCCACTTTTCTTACACAGATTCTCAAAGACGAAGAAGAAGAAAAAGAAGAAACCAAGAATAACAGTCCAAAAACAGCGAATCAGAGGGCTATCTGAAAACAAGGAATCAATAACACTTTTAAAAGTAGCCCAAGCAATTTATATCATACTCACACAACAAACTGGGGGGAAAAAAAGGTACATTGGACTGTCACAAATTAAAATTTTGAGTCTTTGTTAGTACTACTAAGAATTAAAGGAAACAAAAGCAACCCACAAATTTCAGCACTGTAACTTATTGGCTCTTGGACCTAGAATACCAACCATATGCATCGACATTTCACTTTCTTAGCTTTTTTTTTTTTTTTTTTCCTCTTTTGATTTCTTGGCAGAAACATCACTGTAGTTTTAGTGTTTCTACATTTGCACCCCTTATTTCTCTAGCAGACTACTAACACCTCATGTGAATAGTGCAGTGGCGCACCCCCATTCCGACTTTCCCAAAACAAAAAAAATAAAATAACATAAAATAACTGCGTACATACCGGAAAATAAGCTTAAACATCAAATTTAAGAGCTGAAATAATTATTAAAATAAAATGAAGTTTGAGAAATGAAAACTTACTTAGGGTTTTGGCAACCGAATTTCCAGAAGACGGCGTAAGACCACTGATTGACGCCGCAGAGAGCTTTGAGAGCTTCTTTCAACAAATAGCCCATCGCTTTCTTCCTTTCTTTATCTTTGGGAGGACTTTTAATTTGATGAATATTTCAACGACAAATTTGAGCAACAAAATTCAAGCAAATCCGGAGATAGCGAGAAGATATAGTAAACCAAAGAGGAGAGAGAGAAAAAGAACAGAGAAAGGTAAAAGTTGACAAGAGAGAGAAAGGTCATTGCCGGAGATTCATGTTTTATTCCGGCGAGTTGGAACACGAAACCCTAACTTCCGCGGCACGATCCTCTCCCCGCCTGTTTTGTCCTGAGTCCCCCACTCCTCTTCCTCAACGGATCCAAATTCGCTATGATCATGCTCTCACTAGCCATTACAACAATGTATTACTGAGGAATTAGTGTATTCTCTCTCTACTGTAGAGAGAGAAAGCAAGCGAGCGAGTGAGAAGATAGGGATAGAATGAAGGAAGAAGAGAGAGAATGTTGGAGAGGAAACTCTACACTATGCCGCAAGCTTTGAGCTCGTAATCGACCACTGTAACCTCCATTTCCGGCTCGAAAAGCTCGAGTAGATTAAACGGAAATGCTTTGATGCAATGGTTTCCCGGCGATAAAAGCGGTTTTCCGGCGAGGTAAGTGGTTTTCCGGCGAAGAGATTGTTGTCTCTCCCTGTCTCTCAGTTGGGAGCTTGTGGCAGAGTGAATTTTCTCAGGGGGTGTGTCAAAGTGAGAAGTGAAAGAGAGAGAATGGTGTGACATTAATGGCGGAGGTAGATAAAGAAACGGGCAGGAAAGTGGGGGATATTTACAGGATTGCCATTCCGTGATTTTTGTCGTTTCGATGAGAGAGAGAAAGTGGGGGTTGCTGTCGAGGATGATGACGTAGACGAGGGAAGTGAAGAATGAGAATTGCCCTCGCAGTTTGGGGAAAATTACGGGAGATGGGACAAGGCCAAGGGCAAGCTCGCAGCTTTTGGGAGGAGAGAGAGAGAGAGAGAGAGAGAGAGGGGCATGTGAGAGTGTCGGGTCAGGGAGAATTTTGAGAGAGTTCGTTGGTGAGACTGAAAGAGGGTGTTGGTTTGAGACACGTGTCCCACTATGACGACAGTATTTATGGGTTTATATGAATGGAATTATGGATTTTACTTACCATCAAAATAAATTGAAGAAAATAGGGAAGTTGGTATTTACGAAAAATGACAAAAATAAAAGGACTAATAATTGTCCCTTTTCATCTTCCACTCTCACTCTCTCTTTTTGCCTCTTTTTGATCACCCCTTTCTTTTTTTCCCCCTCGAATTTGTTTGTCTTAATACATGTAATTAAAATATGAACTTGTATAAAGATCAAATTTTCTCTTTTTATGCATTTGTCAATCTATGCTAGTATGAATTTGAGTTTTCACATGTACAATAAGAAATCTATAATTTTAGTATGTTTTCTCATCATTTATCTTCGTTGGCTATTGTATTCACTATCAAACTAATTAAATATTGTAGTCTATACTTATATTGAAAGTTGTTTTGTTAATATATGGATTAGAGAATAAAATCATTATCTATGGACAAACATCATGAATCTTAGGTTCCTTTATCCACAAAATTCAACCTCCTAGTCAAATATAAAAATTGTAAGGTTAGATATCACATAACAAATTGACTACAATGTACTTAAAATTTTGAAAATAAAAGTAAAACAGTGTAGTTACAAGTAGAATAATCTCGGTTTCAAGTTAAAAAGTGAAACAGTGTATATGACATGCAGATATGAGTTTAGTTGTCATTTGTCGATTTTGGCTTGTTATACATGTTAGGTGAATTCATGTTATATAGTCATTTGTATATGTTTATTTAACCAACATTAGATTATGCATATGGGATATGATATATAATAACAAATTATAATCAAGTCATTCACGTCTCTAATTTGTAAAATGAAAATTTGAGATATTAATCTTAACCAAGATGAATACGAATGAGTGATGTAGCACTTGATCATATCTTGGTAGAATGTTAAATCCCAGTATATCCTTTTGGACGTTTATGAATTATCATTGTGTGTTTAGAAATAAACTTAAAACTTATTATATTCTTTTGAAGCAGAACAAATATTGCTTGCTACATCAAACTCATGTCGGAAATAAGAAACAATAAAACCAAAATTCAAGATATGTTAAAGTATTCTTTCTTCGAGAACTCATCCTGTTGTTCTTTTCACTGCTCAAGAAAGAATAATAAGTACTCTATGTTTAACCATGGTTGGCTGACATGACAGTCATTGTTCCCACCTTTTTCTTCTTTTATTTTTTACCAATTATTAGTTTTATACAACCAAACATTCCCTTGGAAAATCATCAAACCTGTCTAGGTGGCTCCCTGTCATTGATGATATCAAATTATCAAACTTAGCTTCCCATGGCCATGGACAAGTTTCATGTAGGAGGCGAGCAACATCAAAAACAAGTTAAATTGTGGTTCATTTTAAAATTAAATGATAATAAGAGTAGTTTATTTGACTTATATAATGGTGTTTCTCCCTTAAATCTTTCGATATAGGACACTAGTTTCTTTAATGAATGCGACTACTCTAGGAATTTATAATACCCCTATCTCCCTAATATCTAATTATGCAAAAATTTATATAAGACAGTCTTATTAAATAGTTTATGGAATGTAAGATAATATTTTTAGAAAAATAATAAATAATTTAAATTAAAAGTAATCTTTTTGATAATAAATAGAGTAATAGTTTTTAATTGAGAATGATTATTTTCAAATCAACATAGGTTGATCATAGTGATATTCTCCTTGGAAGTATTCTCTCATCATCAAGGTACGAATCCCACTAGGGACATTTTGTGTTCCTCTTATTCCCTCCCCCTCACGAATACAAGACCACTTCGTAAGCCTTTATCCTGAAATAGGTCAACCAAAAAAAAAAAGTGATAAATTTAAGATGAAAAATGATAGTTATAGTTGTATTACATAAATCATTTTATAAAATCTCGTCTTACCAGACAAATATTGAATTACAGTTAACATGACAACAATCTCAAAAAATACTAACAAATTCGAACAAATTTCAACTCATTTTTAACCTGAATTTTAGCAAATCCCAACGACTTTCATGAAATACTTGATAAATAGTTTCAACATTTTTTAACAAACTAATTTTAGCCACCAAATTCCCAACGAAAATACACATATGCAATAATTTAAATGACTTTTATTTTTTTTCAAATAAGTGCAAAAAGAGGGTTGAGTTGGTAGGTTTGTGGGTACATGCATACACATGACGTATTAGTAGCCCAACTTTTCTGAACCCTTCCTTAGGATATCATTTTCCGGGCCCAACAAATTCCAACGGCTTAGATTAGATTGTATATTCAGTGGGTCTTTTTTGTTGCCCCGCCATTAGACAACTTTTTTTAATTTTATTTAGAAAAAAAAAAGTAAAATAAAAACTTCTATAAAAAAAAAATTAAAAGTAAAAACATTTTAAATTCTTTTTTGGGGAGGGTGGGGGAAGTGGGGGACGAGGGCATGAAAAGGTGGAGCCATAGTTGGAGACACATGAGTTTGTGCTGCTTTTTTGTGCTTTGGTACTTTTTCATATATTTTTTTTTTCTTTTTTTGAATTTTTGTATTGGTTTCTATTTTTTTCTATTTTCTGGTAATTATAGTAGTAGTAATTTTTGTGGGGAAACGGGTAAAAAAAAAAAAAGATTCCATTTTGCCATTGGAAAAGCATATGAGTACATGTTGATGTTTTTATTCCTTTTTTTCTCCTTTTTCCTACTTTTGATTGACTGATTTCACCTCCTCCTAAGTCCTAAGTTCTACCCTTTTTATCATCATGTGACACTCTTTTTAGCTACAAACTTATGGTCATAGGAGTATTATTTACTCTTCAACTCAAATTCTTTGAAAAATAAAATCAAATTTCGATTACTCCTATTGGATTTTGAACTATAGATACTTATTACTAAAAGTGTAATGAAATTGGTCTATATAAACCACTATTATGTACTAGCACAAGTAGAATAAAAGTTCCTAATCTCCGATTTTTCTTGTTAATTAGCTTTGTTTATTGATAATTCATTAATAAGATATAATTAAGGAGTTGTATTAGAAACTATACGTCACATATAGTATATGTTCTGATTCCAAAGATAAAGTTCTAACTTGATCAGCATTATTGCTGAAATTTCATGATACGACTAGTTCTAAACTTCTAAGTATTTTATTTTTTCTTCTCATGACAAATGTGTATATATATATATATATATTTCCAAAAATTACTCTAGAAATGCCAGAAGATGATGTATGGGAGGATTTCATCTCCAAACTACTCCCTTGGTAAAAGTTGGTAACAAGCATGCATATGGTTGGTAAAGGTATCAAAATTTTAATCAGGGTTATTGGAATAACAATAAAGGGTAAGGGGACAAAGAGGAGGAATTTCTCACCCTCTTTTTAGCTTAATTTGTTATGAAAGCTGATCATATCCACATAATATCTTATTAGATAACATTACTATTATATCATCAAGTGGCTGGTCATAGTTTAAAGAGTCATCACTTGAGCAATTATTCTACAACTTTGGATTATATATAATGGATGGTTCAATTGTATTATAGCCCATATTATTGATATATTAAATGACTACTCATTACACTACTACTATTCCAAACTTTTACTCATGCTTGTTATGAATTGGCATCTAGTCAATAGATTTTCAATATAGAATCGAGCAAAGACAATCTTTCTGTAAATTCTACAACAATAATGCAATATACATCTTGCGCTATGCAAATATATATAGTAGTATGATCATCCAACACATGACCTACTTCAAAATAATCATCTGGATATATTTTCGAGTTCACTTTCTCCATTTATTAAACGCATTGCAATAATACGTTATTGAGCGAACATTGTGTTAATTAAATTGGTTTAGTATATTTATAATCAAATATTTCTCTTCCGTTCTGTTCCTGTTCTTCCGGGCCTCTTGATTGATTACTATATGCTACAGTAGTATATTGTAAGGCAAACTGATGGACATTACTTGAAATACAAGCATTATATTAGAGCAGAGGGACATAGTACATTCAGATGTGAACTCAAAGAGAATGAGAACTAACGCCTAGATATAATATGGGCCAAGTAATTATAGCAAGGCCAATTGATCTGCAGCTTTTTAAATACTCCAGTATATATTGAGACTTTGAGAGAGAGATTTATATGGTGTATATATATATATATATATATATGGCATCTATCATTATTGAAAGTGTGCATTAGATGAAATGGCATCCCCAGTACTACGTCCCCACTAATAATCTATAAATGGTGAAAACTATTATGAGAGTTGCCGTGAGGTGTGAGCATGACCACCTTATTTGGACCAACCAAGACATAATAACCTAAATCTCTACCTACATATATGTCCCTAAATCAATTTGATACTTATAAGGTTATATATGTACATATGTGTGCCTAGCTCATATATACCATGTTATTAATAATGAAAGGCTCATTTAATGTGGTGAATGTCTCGTTATGTAGTCCAATCCTATTGATCAGATTTGAATCCTTGTATGGATAATTAACAATGCAATAAGGATTTACCCCTCATTTCTATCCAAATTAATTATGATAATAATATGTTTGTTTTTCCCTTATTATGCTCCCAATCGGGGAATAATACAAACAAAGTCGACTCTTTCTTATCCTCTCATAAGAATATGCGAAGAAAGTATATATTCAAATAAGTAACATTTACATGAAAATCAAATATGATTACGTTAAATGAATTATCTAGATACAATCACACGTAGTTTATTTATGGATTCTCATGAGCTAGTTTCCTTTATCTTATATGGGTTTTTTTTCCTATATATTGTTACTCACATGCCTTATTAATGCGGTAAAATTTCATCCTGAAATCAATTGAGTATATCTCTCTATTAATACAAGCTTATTATCACTACGTACTCGTTTGCAATTTGCTAACCTGTCAGTCTTTTGCCACATAATCTTTTAATTTGCCCATGTATTTTGTCAGGAAGTTACTTTAACAAGTAAGACATGCTATTTTTTGTCGGAACGCTGCGTACTGTATCAATTACGAGTAGTTTACAACAACGAAAGGTGACTCGCAACAAACAAATTAAATTGACAATTGGACAAATAATAGGGGCAGGAAATGAATGGCAATATGGCCGATGTTAGCCCACGACGACATTTTATGGATCTACCCATTTTTCACGTGCGTAGCAAACTAATTAAGCAAAATCCATGATAATGAAGTTGACATTCTATCGCAAAATGAATTGGCATTATTGGCCATTGGGTGAAGTAGGTTACTAGAGTATTGTTTTTTGGCTTATTTTTAAAAATGGAATTGAACAACCAATTCGTATTGACTTTCACTTATTGATCATTAACAAATCTTGATATCTTGTACTCATATGAGACTATATACTTTGTTTTTGAACAAAAGGGATGCGCTACAGCTAAAATATCAATATCGTTTGGATTAAAGTGTGGATTTAGACACTAATCATTTCAGTTACTAGTGCTTTAATATCATGTATAGGAAGCAACTTCCCTCTATAAACTCTGAATACCCTTCTATTATTACTTTACATTGAAAAAACTCCTTGTTAATTAATTGGACCTTTATTTGGCTATTAGAAGGCACAAAATCTCCAAAAAATTGAGCCACTCGAAGGCCAAAACAATGCCACACCACTAACCTCACAGCATATATAATCACATAAATACGACCAAAATCTTTGAGAAGATGCTGAATTGAGAAGATATGACGGAAAGCCACAAAAAGATAGGGATAAAATGCTAAGGGACAAAATACGCCTGACGATCTTGACCACTATAAGCCATATAATGAGTAATAAATTTCACTATTACAACTAATATAGTACAGCTTTAACTACACCATTATCCTTTTCTAAAATCCAACTTGGATACTTCATCCTCTTTATTAGAGTATTATTATGTATGTCTTGGCTAGAGCTGGACATTGGCCGGTAGCACAGCCCGGCACAAATTTGACACGGACACGGCACGAGCCTACCCCAGACACGTTCTTGGCCACGATTTCAGAAAAATCGTGTGCCCAGGCACGGCACGGCACCTCACGTTTCGGCACTGCAAAAATATAATATTTTAATGTAAAATTTGAAAATTTGTAAAGTCACAGCACGTCAGCACGAGCCACGGCACGACGGGCCATGGGTCGTCCATGAGCCGCACGTCCATGGGCCGCTTTTGAGAATAGGTGGCACGGCACGGCATGTCACACATCTGGTGGGCCGTGGGCCAGGCTTGGCCTCCAAAAACTCCAGGCACGCCGGCACGGCACGTGTGCACAGCACGGTCCGTGGCTAGCCTTAGTCTTGGCATTATATATATATATATATATATATATATATTGACATTATTTGAATTTTCTCCCTTAAAATAGGACAAAAGATTACTTGTTAATGACTGGTGAAGAGGTCTATTCAGATAGGTGGTTGTCATTATATGATTGTTATTGAGCTTAGATCGATCAGACAAAAGCATCATATCGCATCATCTTTTTGGATTTGCACATATCTCATTTTAGCTACTGGTTACCATTCTACTGTTGCTTTTTGGCCGAAAGAAAGGATGTTAAATCAATGTAAAGATTATTAATTTCAAAGCCTTGTTAAATTGTTGGCATTACTCCGTGTGATTTCTCAAGGAATTAAAAGGTTATTCATTCCGTTGTTAATATTCTACATTCAATTTAGTTTTGTTTTGTTTAAATATAAAATTTTCCTATTTTTTTAATTATATATAATGGTTCATTTTAGTTCAACATCATTTAGAATTTGTTCTTTATTGTTATTATTATTTTAATATTCAATTCATTCACTCAATTCAATTTGTTGAATTCAGTTCAATACAACTTATCTAGTTCGTTCTTTCCTCATATATAGACATTGTTACACATATAGTTAATTCTAAGCAAGAAAATAGACGTCACACTTATTTTCATGAACTTTTGTCCCAAAAGCAGTATCTTCCATATACTATGTTACTCAAAATCAAATATAAGTGTCAGGCATGTGTACGTATCAAAATGTCGAACTTAGTATTTTTTTTTTCAAATAATTTTGTAAGCTTTTAGCATAAAAATGAAGTGTGCAGTGTCCATACTCATAGTAGAGTGTTAGGGATCCGACAACATATATACTCCACTTGAGATGAAATGAAGAGTTGAAGTAACAAATTCCATATATGTACATTGGCTGTCAATATATCCAGCAAGAGCTCTCCAAAACTTCCCCATCACACGCTATATATCTCTGATTGAATAAGGAATTCAATAAAGTCTCACTAATTTGACAATGACAACCCAAAGGTAAAAGAAATGGATAGATGCATTTAGGATGGTTTTGATTTGTTGATAGTGCTTATTACCGCTTATTCCTATCGTTCCCTTTAACTGAGATACTAATGACTTGTTTGGGATTTGTTTTGATCTCCCACTAAATTGGATTTTTAGCAGCTTCCACAAGTTATTCATCTACAAAAAGCATTATTAAAATAATTTGGAATGCTCATCCTAATCTTATTTAATTACTTATCCGTACCAATTGTCTGCACACTTTCTTCTTATATGGAAATTCCAATTATTTATTCAATTTGGTAAGACTTTTGAATTTGAAGTCTTGAACCCAGGGGCATGCTTAACCCTTTTCCCTTACATTTTAATTTGGTGACATTATTATTCATCATTCTTTTTATCCGTGTTTGATATTAAATACTTTCGGTTTCTGTTGTATGCTACTATCATTCAATTCAGGATTAATAAAAATATATTTGATTTTATGACCAAATATGATTATTAATTTGTTCAAAGTAGAATGAGTTTATGAGATAACATTTAGTTTTTAGAAAATATGTAGCGATCAGTGACCAAAATTAATAATCAAAGTAAAACTCAAAACTTAAACGTAACAACTAATCCCGACATATAAGATATAAATTTTAAGCATTAGATAAAAAAAATGGTAATATTAATGGAGCAATATCCCATTTAAGAAAATTAATATAGATATTAACAAAGCAACATGAGTATCACCTCCAGAAAAATAAAGTACAGAAAAGAAAGCAGAACATGGACTCCATGACTCATCAATTGGGTTAAAATATCATAGCCCAGCCCTCATCCCGTCGACATCCAAGCTATTTGTGTTAGTTGGGCCAATGTGATCAAAGGCTTTTAAGGCCCATTTGAATGGCTTTTACCAAATTAAATTTTCACAAAGGCGCCATAGGCCCATACCTCGTTGTCCTGTCCGGCTGTCTACTTCCCCTGGTTTTATCATGTCAAAATTCAAATCTAGTTCCTCTTCTCATCTCAAATGCAAGCTTCAAATTACAATAACTACATACTTAATGGTCCACCATCGACAACAATGACTATTCCTTGCGCAGGCTTATAGGCACCTCATAGGTGAGACAGCTGGCTAAGGGGAAAAACTGTCACTTTGATACATAATAAAATTAGAGTTATGCTGTATCCTTCAACCAATTAGTATTATTAGTTGGAAATTTTCATTTTGCTGAGATGTTAGTCTCATTTTTTTTCTACTTCTTTCATAATGGGTGCGTTACATCTAAATTCCTTAGCATATCTACATAGCCTAGTTTGGGTTTCACCAAATAGCTTAATTTACTTTTAGGTAAGTTAACTCATATGCTTGTATTGAGGTATATACAATTCATCTCATCCAATCTGCATTCGGTTTTACTTTTTAACCTCTTACCCTAATAATGATCTAGCACAAGGTAAGATGGGTTAGTAATTTGTACACATATCAAGTTAACATATGTAGGAAAATAATAGAGTATAAAATCAAAATTAGGGTTGTGTTCAGTTCAAGAAAATGAAAACTGTTTTCTTTTTCCAAATTTTCTTAGAAAATGTTTTCTAAGAAAAGAGTTTTCTACTTCTAAAGAATTAGAGAACATGTTCAAAACCCATTATTTTTCTTTCACCTTTTCATCCATCTTCTCTCTCTCTCTGCCTCTCACACACCACCTTCATTCTCTCTGTCTCTCACCCACCATCACCACCACTTCACTCTCTCACCCACCATCACCACCAATTCATTCTCTCACCCACCAAACACTACCACAGTTCACTCTCTCGCCCACCACCACCACTTTCACCTCCCTAATTGGCACCCCATAATAGTTTTCGCCCACCACCACCACCAAACACCACCACCACGTTCCTCTCCGGCGACGATTCGACCAGATCTGATTATATCCGGCGAAGATTCGAGCAGATCTCACTCTCCCTCACCACGTCGGTCGGTGGTGAACGACAACTTTGGTGGCGGAATCTCCGTCCCTCGCCGAGGCGTCTTCTACCACCGTCGGTGGTGGTGGTGGTTGCACTTTATGGGAAAGGGCTGGAAGGGGGTTTGACGTGGTGGTGGAAAATTTTGGAAAATGGTTTCTCAAATTTGTGAAGGAAAGTTGAAAAACATCAAAATGATGTTTTCCAACTCCTTTGTAAATTTGGAGAATTTGGAAAACAGTTTTCTTAGAAAATTTTGGAAAATTTTGGAAGTTTGAACACATTTTCTGGAAAAACCGGTTTTTCAGAAAAGTTTTCTGGAAAAGTGGAGTATTTTTCTCCAACTGAACAGGGCCTAGACTTTTCTAAATATGAGTTGATTACTTCACAACTAATCATCATATTAAGATCAAATGTATAGCTATAAATTTAAATGTTTATGTCATAAAATCCTACTTACTGTTTCTTACAAGATTATGCTTTGGTGCGGAAGACAACAAGAAGCATCAATCATACTTTAAGCTAGGGTCTAGAGATACTAATTAAGTGAGATAGGAGTAAAAAGAACTAAGCACCAATTAATTGTAGACACATGATTGCTCACCATTTAAGATAACATTGTCTTTTCAAAAGGTTAGGAATAATGATATCATGACGATAAGCTAATCTTTCACATAGGAGTTAATTAATTAATCTAACAAAACACATATTGCAAATTAAAGTGCAATAGCATGGCATTATATTAGCACATAAAGAACCCCTAATCGATTAATTAATTGAATTGTTGATGACTTGATTTTGCATGAGCTGCTATGTTGATGCGTTACAACCTCACATCATTGGTGGGTAAGAGAAGAAAGGCAAATTCACTAAGAATACTATAATATAGTATGATTTTTATGTCCTTGTTGGACCAAGCACAAACCAAGAAAATTTAAAAAAAAAAAAAAAAATGTATGGTCCATATAAATATAGATTATTGTGTACATATCTCTTTCAAAGATCTAATTGACTAATATTATTATCATGATAGAAGTAGTAGTTTAATTTGTTGTATAAACACAATATATATAAGATTTGCCTATGCTTTGTGAAGCACATTATGCCTCCCAAACAAAGTACCAAAACTCCCCCACAAATTGCTTGATTTGGACATAAATTAGCTATTTTTAATACTAAAACGATTCATGATATATGATGATGATGATGAAGAATATGGGATGGATAGATGATTAGTGCATTGTTTGCTCGATCAGAATATTATGTTTTAACTTTATGAGGCCTATCTTCTATGTATATAAGTGTGACAGCACTTTGAATGTCAGTGTAAAGATATACTACTACAAGCTAATAAGGTCACATCTCCATTTCTTTCAACTAATTATACAAATAATAATAGAATGATAGTGTAGCAGTGGCCAGTGGGGGAGTAGGGACTTCTTAACATTTCAATTTTAATTTATATACGAGGAAACGATACATAGAATCAAGTATGTAATATTTTTTTGGTTATGGAATTAAACTTTCACTTTCAATTTAGAGTCAACTTTCATTGACTTTGATGTTTAATTTGTGGGGGAAAAACGTTAAGTTATAATGTTGATGTAGCGCTACTTCCACTAGATTTGTTTTATATACTACTATAATTTTATTTATTTATATATATAGATATAGATAACAATGAATACAAAAAAATTAAATGTCAAATTTATTTTTGGACATAGATGATATGTGTTTTGTGTAATTTTATCTTACAACGCATTATACAATCGAATGAGTTAATTTATTTGGCTACTATTCAAATACTCTATTTGATTACTAAACTGAATAGAAACTTGAGTCAACCAAATTGAACTTTATCTTTGACCATTTGACCGACCATCAATATATACTATATGCTTATATACAATCACTAAAAATTTACAGAAGATAGAACACAAATCATGATATTTTCCTAAAGCTCAAGTACGTAAGCAAAAGGAAAGGAAACAAATGCAGAGAAAATACCAAGTTCCTAGTTAAAGAACAAATGTTTACTACATTTTTATGCATAATTACATACTCCTGTTGAAAAAGCCTTTTATTGAGGACTTTGTTTCCCATTGTTGTCTTTGATTCACATGTCGAACTGTGCACATAAATGGCAACATGGGAGCCACATTGTAAACAACCAATTGAGATGAAATGGATTACATTGTTTTGGCACAATAAAAAATGGCAACAGTCCTGCATAATTCAAATTTTATTTTAGGATTCATAAAATATACTCATTTGCACGGTTTTCTCTTAATAACCTACTAGGTTTGGAGTTACTTAATTCTTTTAACATTAATTTTCTCAAGTAATGTTGACGAAATCAACCATAAATAAATGAATAATGTTGACAAAGGGACATACGGTTGTTGGAAATTGACTTTGTACATGTACTGTGGTTGGTTAAGCCTTATACAAGGACCATCATGATATCAAATTGGGTATGTTCGGCAAAATTAATTAGCTATAACTGTAGCTATGAGCTGTAACTGTAATTGTTGCTTCAAATCTTGTTTCGTAGTTGAGAGAAAAGGAACAAGATACAAGTTTCAAGCTGTAACTTCTACTCAAAAATTAGCTGTCAAGTGAAAGCTGTTATGAGTAACTTTCAAAAATCAGTTGTAGTTGACTAGCTGCTAAGTGAAAGTTAGTTGTTGTTTCAAATCTTATTTGGTAGATGAGAGAAGAAAGAACAAGTTGCAAATTTTCAAATTGTAGTTTTGCTAAAAAACTACAAAAAGATAGATTTTGATGCCAAACATAGCCTTACTTTATTTTTAAAAAATTTGGCACAAAGTATTTAAATATACTCTTAATATCCATTCAAATTTGATGATGAAGATATGAGGTTTATATTGTAGCAACGTGAAATGTATGAATAATATCCGTCATGTTGGCGACAAGACAAATACCTTGCCTTTAATTAACAAGGCCATAACAAATTAACAATCATTTTGTTATAGAGAGAGAAAAGTGGGCAACTATTTGAATATGTTCAAAAATATGGATATAACTAACATGTCTATTCTTTTCTGCATTGGTTCATTCTGATCAGGAAATTGGCAAATAAAAATAATACTGTATACTTCAAAAATAGTCACTTAAATAGTTTTGCTTAATTACAAGTCACATACCAACAACAAATAAAATAAAATAAAATAAAAACTTAAATAGTTTTAGAAGAAAAAGAAAAATTAAACACAAATAAATTTTTAAGCCAATGAACGACAATCACATATCTATGGCATGTTGGACTTTTACCAAAGAGAGCAAATAATACAGAAAATTCAACACAACCCAATTAATTTTTTTTTTTTTTATACGTATCAAATGCATCTCTCTTGGACTCGCCAAACCCGTAAATGGCGAGCCAATATGAGTGTTGATACTTCTCTAACAAAACCTTAATTAGCAACCACGCACTCATTATACAGATTAATAGAAAATGTTCCAAATATGAATTTTTATTTTAAGTGCAATTAATCTGGGTGTTTTGTAAGAGTTTGAATCATGTATGTTTTATGTTCGTGTGATTTATTTGGTGTCTACTGTGAACATCATATCATTTTGTATATAATCCTAACTAGCTTTGAGCACATGATTAAGTGGAGCATTTCCAACCCTTCCTAGAAGGCGGGGAAAGTGTTTTTCCATTATGATGCTCAAGTTAGCTATTGTTCAAAAAAAAAAAAAATGTCAATTTATTGGCAAAAAAATAGTATATTGTCAATTTTCAAATTAAAGAGTGTAGGTACTACTCACATGTCTTTCTTTTTCTTTCTTTTTTTTGGGTTTTTCTTTTTGATTTTTATAGAAAATTACTCACATGTCTTAGATATATAGTTATATATGTATTAAATACTAACTACATTTTTTTAAAAGGTGATCGTCTTAATTGGTACTCTTCATGTTTTCTAAACTAGGTAAACCGTAAGCATAATCGTTGAGATATACATATATTTGATTAACCAAGAGATGCAACAAATGCATTTAAAAAAAAATGAATATACAGGACACATAATCCATTTCAAACATATATGAAACAAAGGAACAGATAAGTTATCACTATTTTTTTTTTTTTTTTTTG